>MVAP01000032.1:0-177243 GCA_014825765.1 Cystofilobasidium macerans | reverse complement strand
GGTGTGGGGTGCCTGGGGAGGGGGGGGGGGGGGGAGGGGGGCGGGGGGGGGGGGGGGGGGGGGGGGGGGGGGGGGGGGGGGGGGGGGGGGGAGGGGGGCCGCAGGGGTGAGACGCGGCACAAGAAGAGCGGGGCAGAGGGACGTTAGTCGCTGAAACCGAGGGCGCGCGAGAGCGCCGGCGAGAGCCGGGACAGGGGGAGAGGGCCCCCCCCGAAAGAGAAGGCGGGGGGGGTCGAGAAACGTACCGTCGTTCGGCATCGTCAGGATCGGGATCTGCGTGATGGACCCGTTGCGGCCCTCGACCCGGCCGGCGCGCTCGTAGATGGTCGAGAGATCGGTGTACATGTAGCCTGGGTAACCCCGCCGGCCGGGCACCTCCTCGCGCGCGGCCGAGACCTCGCGCAGCGCGTCGGCGTACGACGACATGTCGGTCAGGATGACGAGCACGTGCTTCTCGAGCTGGTAGGCGTAGTACTCGGCCGTCGTCAGCGCCAGGCGCGGGGTAATGATACGCTCGATACTGTAAGGACAGCAGAAAAGGGGGGGAGTGGGGCCGTCAGCGTTACTTTAGACAGTGACAGGGGCGGCAGCGTTTGCCAAACTGCAACCTCGGACGCGAGGGACGGGAACGGACGTCGGGTCGTTGGCAAGGTTGAGGAAGAGCGTCGTCCGGTCGAGCGAGCCATTCTCCTCAAAGTCGCTCTTGAAGAAGCGGGCCGTCTCCATGTTGACGCCCATCGCGGCAAAGACGATGGAAAAGTTGTCCTCGTGGCCGTCGTGGACGCCCTTGCCCGAGCCAGGTCGCTTGACGAGGCCGGCTTGTCGGCAGATCTGGGCGGCGATCTGAGAGCAAGGGCGAAAGTCAGCGACCAGAAAAGGGGAGGGGGGGGGGGAGGGCCAGGGAGTGGAACACATTCGACGATCGACTCAAGGTCTTTCTCGGAAGAAGCAGGGACAAGGGGACGCACGTCGTTGTGAGGCAGGCCCGAGGCCGAGAAGATGGGGATCTTCTGACCGCGCGCGATCGAGTTCATGACGTCGATCGTTGAGATGCCCGTCTGAATCATCTCTTCGGGGTAGATGCGCGAATAAGGGTTGATGGGCATGCCTGAGGGGAGGGATGGGACGCGGAAGAGCAAAGGAAGATGGTTCGATGACCTTGTAAGCGGCAGAAGCTCCTTCAGAGAGCGAGTACATAGGTAAAAAGGGGGGGGGAATGCCGGACGGATTGAGGAGGGTGAGGGGGGCGGGCGCACCGTTGATGTCGAGGTAGTCCTCGGCAAACACCTTGGGTCCTTTGTCGATCGGGTTGCCCGAGCCGTTGAAGATGCGGCCCTGCATGTCTTCGCTGACGGGCAGCCGCATCGCCGAGCCCGAGAACTCGACGTGGGTCGCCTTGACGTCGACACCCGAGGTGCCCTCAAAGACCTGGACGATCGCCTTCTTGCCCTGGACCTCAAGAACCTGGCCCCCGCGCTTGGAGCCGTCAGGCAAGGTCAAGGTGACAATCTCGTTGTACGAGGCGAACTTGAAGAGGAGGTCGACGAGAGCAGAGCGGGGAGGTTTAGCGTCGGGACATGTAAAACAGCAGGAGGTGGCCGGCATTCGACAAAAAAGCCGCCTGCTTTGAGCCTGAAGCGAGGGGAGGCAGAGAGGCGAGATGTCGACGATGAGGAGAGCTGAGCCTTCCCTCTGGGACCGTCGTCCCCTCTGGCCCTGATAGGCCTCGTTTAGCTTTGCATCTCAGGCCAGAGAAAACGCACCTTGACATTGTCGAGGACGACGAGCGGTCTGGAGCGCACAAGGAAGAGACGTCGACCCAGGGAAGCCAAGGCGATCAGCTATCGTCGGCCCGGTCGGCAGTGGAAAGGGCCCATCTCGTCGGACGAGCTCCAAGGCGGCCGAGGAGCGCCCAGGAGCTCTTCGCGCCACTCTTCTACCAGCTCACTCTCGACTCACCCGTTGACACCAGAGACGGTGCGGTAGTCTGCGATCAACGAGCGAGCGCGATATCAGCCTCTGGCATCCTGCTCTCCCACAAGTCAACGCGCGCGCACCGATCCGGGGCTCGACGTTGTACTCCTTGACGGCGGCGGCCTGGACATGCAAGGACGGCGTTAGTTCATTTAAATCTAACCGAGACAGGCAGGGAAACGGACGGCGTTGATGTCAAAGGCTTCGCGCTGGGTCATACGGGGGTCGGCCATCTTGGCAGGAGCAGGGAGGGATGGGTGTATGCGGTCAGCGGCGAGGGGCGAGCGCATTGAGCCCCTGCCATGGAGATCTGCTGACTCAGCACAAACCCGCAGCAGCCCCCGGCCAATCCACTGAATTTCCCTCTGCCCCTCTTTCCCTTCCCGCCCCCCAATCCTCCAGCACTTCTCAGAACCATGGCCTCCCTCAACAAGTCGGCCGCCAAGCTCAACGACAAGCGCAAGCGCAACGCTCTCGTCGCCGAGCAGACCGAGCTCGCGCTCGAGCATGCCGCCGCCGCCGCCGGCTCGAGCTCGACCGCCGCGCTCGAATCGGGCGAGCCGCCGCGCAAGGTCAAGCGTCGCAAGGACAAGGTGCGATCCCTCCCTTTGGTTCCTTCGCCGGTCTCCTTGGCGCCCTGCTTTGGGATGACAAACCAGAACGACGATGGGTGGACCATGTTGATGACCGGGTGGACAGGGGCCGAAGAGCGTTGGACCCTTTGGAACCTCCCTCGCTCTTGACCTCGCTCTCCTTCCTGGTCCGACCTCGTCAGAGCTAACCCAACCCTACCTTTATTCTCTTCCGCCTTCCGTCCTACCCACTTCTGCCCTACTCACACACACGCATCTCCCTCTTCCGCCTCCCGCGCCTGGAATAGGTCCTCATGCTGTCCTCGCGGGGCGTCACCCAGCGCCATCGGCACCTGATGGCCGACCTCGAGGCCCTCCTGCCGCACGTCAAGAAGGGTGCGTTTACCCCCCACCCGCCACCTCACATCGGTGGGAGGTGGAGGGATGCGGTCCCCTCGACTCGAAAGGGGAGGGGGAAGGGGGCCGACTCCCTTCGTCGGTGCAAGCGGAATGGATCAGACTAACGCTCGCGCTCGCTCCTTTGATCTAACCAAACCGAAACCGCTGTCACCCTCTTCCATTGTCCTCCTTGACACCTCCGCTCTGCGTCTGGGTCACCTCCGTCCTCGACCTTCCCTCGTCCTCTTTGACTCCCGTTCGCAACCCCTCATCGACCTTCTCCTTCCCGACTTTCAACGCAATAGACGCCAAGCTCGACTCCAAGTCGGCCCTCCACCTGATCAACGAGCTGGCCGACCTTCACTCGTGCAACAACACGCTCTACTTTGAGGCGCGTCGGCACGAGGACCTCTACTTGTGGGCCTCCAAGACGCCCAACGGACCCTCGGCCAAGTTTCACGTCCAGAACGTCCACACGATGGACGAGCTCAAGATGACGGGCAACTGCCTCAAGGGCAGCCGGGGGATCGTCAGCTTCTGCGGCGGCTGGGACGAGGGCGAGCACTGGCGGCTGATGAAGGAGATGCTCACACACGTACGTCCTGTCCTGGGAGCCTTTTATGTACCTCTTCCTCTCCTTCCTCAGGGCCTTCTCTCCCTTCTCCTTTCCCGTCTCCCATCTGCCGGAAGTCCCGCCGGCCCGGGATAGTGGGTCGGTAAGTGGAAGAGAGAGGGAGGGGGAAAGGCTTCCACGAACGGCCGCGAGTGGAGGACCCCCTCTCACTCGCCAGGACAGTCGCTCCTTCTTACCTCCAGCCCTTAACTGACTCCCCGCCCCTAACACCCGGCTTCGCCCCTCCGTCCGGTTGTCTTCTTTCCCCCTCGGACTCGTCACCCGCCCGACAAAAACAGATGTTCTCGGTCCCCAAGACGTCGCGCCGCACCAAGCCGTTCGTCGACCACCTCCTCACCTTCTCCCTGCTCGACGGCAAGATCTGGTTCCGGACCTTCCAGATTGTCGAGAAGGACCCGATGGTCCCTAACGGCCCGCCCCAAACCTCACTCGTCGAGATCGGTCCCCGCTTTGTCATGAACCCGATCAGGGTGTTTGAGGGCAGCTTCTCGGGCGCCACCGTCTACGAAAATGCCGGTGCGTCTTTGCCCCCCCCTTCCCCCCCGGGGCTCCTCCTGTGCTGTCGCTTTTTTCCCTCGTCGATCCTTTCTCCCTCTTTCGCCTTATCTTTGGAACCCTTCTCCCATCATCTCATATCCCGTCTCTTGCTCGCTTCGTCTTGCACGCTCCCTTTGAAGAGGACACTTCGTCGTCGGAGGGGATCTGCTATTGTTTGACGCTGACCGGAACCTCCAATCCCCACCCTCCCCTTCCTTCTTCCCATGCGTGTTCGCTCTTCCAATTCCTGCCTCCTCTGCCAACGCCTTCATCTTCAACCGGGTATCCCTTCCCCACTCCTTTCCTCTCGCCCACACACCCAACTCTTTCACCGATTACCCCCCGACACGCCTACCGAAACCCCACCCTCCTCCCGGTCAACCCCTTCGCCCCTTCCAAAACACAATTACCCGCCCACAGAGTTCATCACGCCGGCCGCCCAGCGTGTGGCCGCCAACAAGGCCTCGGGCGCGAAGTACCGCGAGCGCAAGGTGGCTGAGATGGACAAGCGGGCGCGGGTGGTCGGCCAGCGCGAGGCGCTGAGCGAGGACGAGCTCGAGGTCAAGAAGGTGTTTGCCTGAGGGGCGGCCGAACGAGAGCGAGCGCGGTTTCCGGGACCGTCGGGTCGGGGTTATGGTACGAGAGGGGAAGCGCGGTGGGGGCGGACGCAGGAGGGCGGTTGAACGCTGGACCCCTTCCTTTCCCCCCGACCCATACCCCTCATTGGGGGTTTCCCCTCGATGTGAGGTCTTTTATTCGACGACCTACTTTGATTTTAACGTGAAAACGACCTCCTCGCAACAGGGGAAGAGGGGCGAGCTTGAGCAGTGGGGTAGAGGGGCGGAGAGGGGAGGCGGCATCGACGGTCACGCACCATACTCACTCAGCTTCTCAAAAGCACACACGCACACACACAAACATGTAACAATTAAGTCAACATAGGACTGGCATACTAAAGGCTAAGGAGAGGGGGGGGGGGGGAGCTGTCACCACCGGAGCTCTACCTCCCACACACCTCGGAGCGCATTCGCACAGGCAACCCTCCCCCCTGCCTTAATCCAGCGCTTGGCTTGGGCGAGACTGAGGTCGACCTCGTCGACCTCGTTCTGGGCGAGAAGCGCCGCCCGCTGGAGGCCGGCGAGAAAGGGCGTCCCGCCGATCGGGTCGAGCCGTGGGGTGAGCCACCGGTGCTGACGGTCGTCGTCGGCGGCCCGTTCCCCGGGCGATGGAGGGGCCGGGGGAGGGAGGAAGAAGACGTTGGCGATCGTTGTCTCGGTCAGGAGGAGTGCCTCTTCCGGGTCCTCCTCCTCCTGATCCATCTCTCCCCCAGCTCCCGTCGATTCGGCCGTCGGTCGACGGACGACGTAGAGGAGGACTGATTGGGGCGGAGGAAGCCGCGCCTCGCCGTTGACGGCTGCGCAGATGATGGGAGACCATATCCCTCTTCGTCAGCCGCCCATTCGGAGATGCTTGGGGGCTTAAAGCGGAGGGCGGGGGGTGTTGGTGGAAGAAAGGGGGGGGGGGGGCAGAGGCGAACGCACGCAAGGTGGCCGTATGGGCAACATAGATGGCTCGATCCGAAGTCTTGACAAGGAGCGAGCGCGAGCGGGTCTCTTCTTCGCTGAGCGGCCGAGTGGAGAGGGCTATCCTGGGCCGCTCGCCGCCGAGCTGCGGGGCGGGGAGGCTTCGCAAGGAAGTTCGGAAGGGACCTGGGTTTCGATAGCACACTACCGTCAGCGGCGGTCCCCATGAACGAGCAAATCGCAGCAGAAGGGGAGGCGCACTCTTTGGGAAGGGAAAGACCTCGACGCGCATGCTTCGAGAGGCGATTGCAACCGAGACCTTCAACTGTCAGGTAAGAGTCAATGGGCGGGCGGAGGCGTCAGAATCCTGCGACGCAGCGCCGAAACTACTAAGGCGTCCGAAGAAACCCGCACCCTGAGGTCTCCTCCGCGCTGGACAGCCTCCCGGCCTTCGCTGGTGCCCTCGACGGCCAAATCAATGGCCTCCGAGACGCGTCGCTGCCAGTCGGCCGCGTCGTCGACGGCAGCGACCTTCCGCTGCTCGGGCGCCAGAGCGCGGACGCCGTCGACGAGTCGAGCGACATGCCTGTCAAACAGCGGGATGTGGTGAGACAAGCCCCCGTCGTTTCGCGAGGGATCTGAGGCGGCCGAGCGGTCGACGAGGACGCGGGCGGTCGAGAAGACCTCGAGGTCGGTGGCAGCGACGGAGGACAAGCTAGGGCCAGCTGGCGGCGGCGTGCGCTCTGGCAGTGCAAGAGCTGCTGTCGGCATCAGGATGAGAAAAACGTTCTGGTGGTGCGGCTTGAGGAACTATGTGCAGCCTGCTAAAGGAATTGCAGATATCTGGCTCGAGCTTAACGGGGTGAGCGTCGGAGGGCGCTCTGCGCGACGCTGCAAGCTACGGCGTCAGCAGCTGTCTTCAGTAAGCTAGGGAGGGCGCTTCGGTCGGTTGCACGCTTCCGACGCACAATCTTGTCTTGCCTTACCGGCCAGCGTTCACGTCCAATCCCAGCGGAAACTCCCTTCACTCTCGTTTGCTGCCATGTGCAAAACGTAAACCTTGTCGGCCCAAGCTGGTCGTCGGACGGGGCGAGCCGAGGGCAGCCAGCCTCCTCCCATCCTGCATATCTAATAATCATTCGGGCAGGGTACCCCCTTCCTTTGACCGGCGACTCTTGCAGAGACGACCGGACTACCCTTTGACACCCACACCTCCCTTTTCCCAAATTCACAAGCTTCGTTCAACGCAAATATCTTAGCCGTGGAGAGGCACGCCTACTGCTTCGTACTCGTGAGCAGCTCCCGCCCCTTCCCATCTCCCCTCGACCCCCGTCGCTGACTGCCGACCGTTGCTCTTTGCGCCGTCGGCAGCCCGATCTCGGCTGCTCGCGCTCGTGACCCTTCCCGCGCCTCCCGGTCCTCATCAGGGTACGTTCTAGCTCGGCCGACGCGGTGACTGAGATCAGGACGCTTGCAGGCTGCTGACCCTCACCTGTTTCTAGTTCCGAGCTCATTGGAGGGAAGGCCGCCTTCGCAACACGCTTCCGGCTCGTCTGTTGCCCGCCGCCGCCGCCCGCGCCCTCCGTCCCCCGCCCGAAGGGTCCGAAACGCTTCGGCCTGCGCGCGCGCGCCCCTCGCCTCCGCCCGGACCCCGCCCGGTCGACAACTCTCCGGCCCCTCGGTACGCTCTCATCCCGACCTCCGGGCAGCTCGCCCAACCGTAAGCCAGCTGCTGACAACCGACACGTATGCTCCAGGACCCTCCGTGGCCGCCTCCAGACCTCGCGCGTGCACCGTAGGCTTGCCGATCGCCTCCTGTCGAGCCCGTCCACCATGGCGACCAACACGCGCTTGCCTTCCTTCTCGTCCTTCTCAACCCTCGGCGGCCACCCATCGGGGCCGCCGCCGGCCCTCCCAAGCCCCCAGTCGCCGGCGAGCCCATCCTACCCGTCCTATCTGACCGAGTCATACTCGTTCTCACCTTCGCCGCCGAGCCTGCATCAGCCACTACCGAATGTTGCCGACCTCGTGCCGCTACCGGCAATGCTGCAGCGGCCGTCGGTCGCATCGGGCTCTACCGGGCCCGGTTCCGTCCTCGCCGGCGGCCAAGGCTCGACCTCACAGACGTTCGTTATCCCGGGCGCGATGCCCGAGCTCGAGGAGGGCTTTGAGTTCCGCAACTTTGTGATGGACGAGCCAGGGACGTCTGCGCACAGCGGGCACTCGACTGGCGTTGCACACCAACAAGGCCTTGCTCTCACCCAGCCGCCGCGAAGCGTTAATGGCTCAGGCTATCTGCATCCAAGCGGTCTCCCTCAGCCAACCGCATTCCACCCGGGCCATCTCCATCAGGGCCAGCCGCAGCAGCACCACCCCCACCACCACCACCATCCTCACCAGCGACAGCACGACCGACACCCGACCGGACCGGCTTCACCGGCCCTGTCGACATCGTCCTTCGCCTCGTCATCTTCATCCGTGTACACGCATCACTCGGCCGGCGGTAACGCTGGCGCCGACAGCAGCTCGCACTTGCACCTTCATTCTCGAGGCGCGCAGGGCACGCGAGACGGCGCCGTTGAAACGGCGCCCTGGGGCACGTACGCCAATGGCTCCAACCGGACGTTCTCCGTCGACGATGATGACGACGACGATGACGACGAACTCATGGACGACCTGGACGAGCAGGAGAACGAGGTTCAGGTCACCGTTGCGCCGTCGCATCAGCCGCCCATTCCGATCGACATCGAGAACGACGAGCCGCTCTACGTCAACGCCAAGCAGTATGAGCGCATTCTCAAGCGCCGGGCGCAGCGCTTGCGACTCGAAGAGCTCGGGAAGGTTGCCAAGGCCCGCAAGGTGCGTCGCAGCGGTGACCCTGCGCGTGCTTGGCATAGGCTGACCCTCGTTCTTGCCGCCCGCGCATAGCCCTATCTGCACGAGTCGCGACATAAACACGCCCTCCGGCGGCCACGGGGCAAGGGCGGACGTTTCCTGGTGCGTCTGGCTGTATCTTGTGTGCCTCTGTTAACCGTCAGGGGCTGATCGATGGGCTCTTCGCTCGTTGCAGACGGCCGAGGAGCTGGCCGCCCTCCCTCCACGCGATCCGACATCGCCGTCAGCAGAAAGCAGCACGCCCGGCCTGACACCGGCTCCAGCAGCTCCGGTTGCGGCATTGCCAGCAGCAGAGGCCCCGTTGCCACCCTCAGCACATGTTGGGAAGAAGGGCGGCAAGGCGATGCCGGCACCTGCGGCGAGCGCGAAAGGCAAGGGCCGGCAAGGTGGGACGCTCAAGAAGGCACCGGATAAAGCATGAGAGACGCTTGCGTGCAGAATTTGACGAGGCTTCGCTACATGTAGACCAACTCATGACCACTCGACGATATCTAAGCTCCCGTCGTCGCCATCTCCTTACGGTTCACCTGGCGGCTTTTGGGCGCCAAGAAGCAGAGTCTGGGGCCAGGTAGGGATGGAAGAGAGACTTCTCACACGCACGTAGTCTGGAGGAGCGCAAGTCGGGTGAGGAGACACGATATCCTCGAGAAGAAGGAAAGACGACCCTGCCGCTCGTCTCGAGTGGTACCGCCATGATGACAGAAGTGAGGCGAAGCAACAGGGTTGAGACGAGCAGGTAGATATGATGTGACCAAATGCTGCGGCCGAGAAAGGAACCCAGAAGCTTGATGAGCACAAGGTGCGCTAGGAAGGCAAGACAGGCCATATCTGACGAGCAACGGAGCGAGGCTGTGCAGGTCGGAGACAAGGAAGCAGCCGATGTCAGATTGAGATCTCAGGGAGTCAGTGAACTGGAAGGGTCAGCACGCTTTCGCTCACCGGTTGCGTCAGAAAGCTTCGTCCTGACGTCGCCGCTTGTCAAAGGAATGGACGGGTGGACCAGGGCATACGAATCCGAGGCAGAGATCAGTCAGCGCGAGCCAGACTAGCGGTCGACCGTCGGCAGCCCGTGGACGATCTGCCTCTCGCGACCTGTTTTGAGGAATACAGGGAAGGGAAATATCTAACCTCGTCATCTGTGACTTTCTATCGGTCTAAAAGGACCTGAGAGTGGCTCATGGCGGTCAAACTTCCGCGAAGCCCTGCTCCCTACGTTTCTAGGCGACCGGATGAAAACCTTGAGCGCTCGATCCGTCTATCGTCAGACACGCGATGCTCTTCTGAGTTCACCTAAAGCGAGTGCATGCCTGAGGGCAGGCGCAACGTCTTTACAAGATATCTCTGACAAAGCCTTGCATCGCGACGAGCAGCAATAGTGCGAAGGGACATGAAGATAACAACAAAACTGAACTCGAGTAGGCATGAGAAAGGGACTGACCGACAATGCGTGCGTGCTGACTGAACAGAATAGGGTGGCAGAAATCGAGCTGGACGCCGGAGGAGCAAACTAGTCGATTACAGCCAGGACAGCAGGACAGGAAGCAGCTGCTGAGTAACAATAAGAGGAAGAGCAAATCATGTCAGCACGGCTTCTTTCGAGCAACTAGAGTCAATACGCAGGGTGAGAAGTAGATGAGGTAGGTGCGGTCAGAGATAATTAGAATACGTTTTTTTCGGCATCTTTGTTCCGATTTAGCATGGAGTTTTGTCGTCCTTCGAGCAATGATGGGGAGGAGAGAATGAATAGAGAGATGAGGACTGACCAGGAAGGAAAGAAAGCGCGCGAAGAGGACGCGGAGCTCGGCCAAGGAAGCAGAGCAATCCGAATTTGCGTAGTTGTCGTTCTTCGAGAGACTGTCTACTGAGCGCTCGCAGCTCAACAAGAGGTCAAGGTGAGCTGGGTTGGATGAGGAGCGAAGCGAAGGGGCTGAACGCATGGGTTGTTGGTCGCCGTCGACAGACGACAATGAGGTTGATTTCACAGGAACTCACTTTCGGATGGAAGAGAACTCGCACCCATGCACGTGCCGCGTCACCGCCGGACGCGCTCGCCCGTTGGCGCGAGCTGTGGCTGAGGGCCCTCCGCGCCCGCTCGCTCGGCAACTGCACTTTCCATCGTCCGAGTGACGCCTACTATGCAATCGTGGCAGTTGTCCTCGGCTTGATCGTGCAGAGAAGGCGGACGAAGCTTCGCTGCTGCCCCGAACGGGAAGCCGGAAGCGGTCGAGCGTCATTCTCCAGGAGGAGCTGGCTGTCGGCGCGCCGACGGAAACAGAAGCAGCATCCGGCATAATCTGAGATCCACCCCTTTCCCTTCTGCGTCCTCTGAGTCTAGAGAATCTGTCGCCGCCAATGACCCGCTGGGTGGAGGGCCCAGACGGATGCTGGAGCGGAGGCCGCCGTCGTGATGAGCAGGGGGCTGAAGCATTGGTGGCTCGCAACGCCGGATGCTCTGCTCAGCACGGCCCGGTCCGAGGGCCCCGGAGCGGCGAACTGGATGGTTAGCCAGCGACCGCTGGTGGGAAAAGAGGCTTTCGGCTGGCTCAAGAAACCCAACGCTCGGGGCGCGCAGACGGGCCCAGCGGGCGAGAAGGGAGGGGCCAAACATCGCGGCCTGCTCGGCGGAGAGAGGGAGGGGAAACCGCGGACGAATTGGCTCGATCACGCCCGCCCGCCGGGTTGCTCTCACGATTGATGACAGGTGCCGACAAGAGTCGGAAATGGTGGCGGGCGGGCGGTGGCAACCTAGAGCAGTGAAGCCTACTCGGCCCGACAGGGGAAGTTTCCGCTGAGCGCGATCCCTGCACGGCCGGAAGGTTGCGTTGAACACAAAAGGGCTTTTGCCCTTGTCAGCGCCGGTCGGCAGCGAGCAAGAAGGCGGGCGGGGTAGAGCCACGCGCCGGTGCAGATCCTCTCGATCACGGCACCAGCGTCACTCAGACACAAGGCCGGCCGTGGGCCCCGTCGCGTTGTCGCAACTCCTCTCCCTCGCCCGCTAGCGCGATCCTAGGCAATTCGTCTCCTATGACAGTACCTGAAGCATCCGGTAGGCCGCAGGCAGACAAAGGCAGTTGATAGCGCCCTCTCGGTGGCTGGGCCCAGCCTCGCTGGCAATCAAAAGCGGGGGATGAGCGAGTGGCAATCGTCTGTCGATCGCATCTGGCGTTTGACGTTTCGCCCTCGGGCGGCGACGCTCTCGGCCTAGCCCCGGCCAGCTTGAGTTCATTAGTGGTCAGAGGAGTGATGCAGCGAGTAAGGGAGGGCACACCCGCCCCGAGAAGACGATGAACGATCCACCGGCATGTCCTACACAGGCTGCTAGCGAGCGAGTTCTGCGCACCAGCGTGTGTGTGGGGAGGGGCGAGGCCGTGGCTCCTTCCGCGTCTGTCAACTCGTGAACGCCCTTGGGCCCGTTTCCGTCCGGGCCACGCGACGGCTCGCCTCGAACCAAAGCAAACGACGAACGAGGCGACCGCCGTCGACACGACTTCACGCCCGCCGCCGCCCTTGTGTCTCTTGTTCGCCTCGTCCCTTCCTCGCCGCCGTCGAACGCCATCCCTAAGCAGGGCAGCAGCAGCCTCCCAGAGTTGTTCCTCAGCGCACCTCCGTTCCTGTCTCCGCCAGCCTCGTTTCGCCGCAGAGCGTCGTCCGCAGCCGTCGTTGCCTTGCCCTCGTTGCCCGCGCGGAAGACCCGGCCAGCCGGTCCTTCTTCCCGACCTCTTCACGCCAACGGCTCGAGGCCTGGCCCGTCGCCTCGACCCTATCCCAGCTACGAGCAACGAGCCAGACTGGGACGCACGAGCGGATGGATGTCGCCTCCGATAGCGCGGCCTT
This sequence comes from Cystofilobasidium macerans, assembly GCA_014825765.1. Taxonomy (NCBI): domain Eukaryota; kingdom Fungi; phylum Basidiomycota; class Tremellomycetes; order Cystofilobasidiales; family Cystofilobasidiaceae; genus Cystofilobasidium; species Cystofilobasidium macerans. The sequence goes on along the minus strand of MVAP01000032.1, from coordinate 164,875 downwards.
TGCCGGCCCTTCCTCGCGGCGGTCGTCGGCCGGCCAGCTCGACGACGATGCGTGGGACGGATCGGCGCCTCTGGAGCTGAGGTCGAAGGGTCGATCTCAGAAGGTCGGTCCCTTTCCTTTCCCCTCCTTCCCCGCCAGGCGGAGGGGCGACGTGCTCGCCACCTTTTCCAGAGCTTAGCATCGAGAGCTGACCTTTTTGCTCTCGCCATCTCGCCCCGGCCGTTGTCGCTGCTTCCCGCGCAACCCAGGTCCTGGGCGCCTGCGCGCCGTGCAAGCGGGCGCACCTCGCCTGCGAGCCCTCACGACCATGCCGGCGTTGTGTCTCTATGGCCCGCGAGGACCAGTGCATCGATCTTCCAGTCCGTCGCCGTCTGCATGCCGATCAAGGTTTCTTCGCGCGTCTGGCCGCTGACGCAGCTGCGACGCTTCTCCTCTGTAGCAAAAGAAGCGGGGCCGTCCGAAGCTGTCGGCCTCCACGGCCACCGGCCAACCCCACAAGGTTCCGCGCACAGCCGACCCACGGACGACCGACAACCGCCCTCTGCCGCATTCACGGCCATTCAACGAGACGCCCTTCTTCTTGAAGGACCAGCAGCGTGGTCCGCCGCCGGATGAGCTCTCGCGATCCGATCCCGCTCAGGGGCTATTCGCGGCTGATTACTCACTCGGACCAACCGCAGCTGCACCGCCGCAGCGGCCCCGGCCGCTGTCGATGACCCTCCTTACGACGACCGACTTCTACCTGCTCCGCGCATCCGAGTCGTCGATCGCCGTCCTCGGCAAACCGTCGGCGACCCTTGAGCGGTCGTGGATGAGCGACCTCTTGCCGTCGGACGACCTGCTCGCCCTCTACCCGCTCTGCCAGTGGCTCGTCTCGCCGCCGGGTGTCCATCTGTCAACCGATCAAGCGGCGGAGCACACGATCGACACGGCCGGCTGGTCGAAACTCGCGCAGGCGGCCGAGGGAACGCCCTACCCGGAGAAAGAGATCCGGCTTCGCAGAGGGGACGGGACCTTCGTTGGCGTCAATCTCCGCATGCACCTTGGCTGCGGCGCCGGTCTCGACTTCAAGTGCGTACCCGCCCATTCACCGGCTACGTCGTGATGATTCGCTGATTGGCTCTGTCTATGCCCCCAAGGCGTCCCGAGACGTTCTCAAAGGCCTACATTGTCGTCACCTGCGTCGTCTCGGAGCCTTCGCCGCCTTCGACGGCCACCTTCCCTACCGTTGCATCGGCCGAGGCGCCACGACCGAGAAGCTCAAATGGGGCCGCAGGCAACAACAATCGACCGATGTCCGCCTCAGCCTATCCGCTTGATCCCCATGGCCCCTCGCCCGTCGCACTCGCCGCGCGTCAGTTTATGCGGCCGGTCCCATCCCTGCCGTCCATCTCGACGCTCACGAATGAGGTTGACCTCGCCCAGCGCGCTCGGGCGACGCTCAGCGCTGGCGGCGGAGGCCCGGCACCGACCTTTATGAATCCCTTCTCGGCGACGGCGACGACGGCGGGACCGATGCAGGGTCCGCTAGCGGGATCCTCACAGACATTCCGCTTTCAGCAGCCGCGACCCCCGACGAGCGACGGCAGCGGGGGTCGCCGCCCGCACGGCATCGTCCTTCCGCCGCCGACGATGGTTGGCTTTGGCGGGAGCTCGGCGTCGCGGCTCGCCTCGCCCGGCATCTACGGCCAGCACCAGCGGCCGATGTCGACCGACTCGGGCCACTACGCGGGCGGCGGCCTGTCAAAGGACGGCTTGCCGGCCTTTGCGTCCTTCGCCGCGCGGGGCTCAATCGCCTCGATCGAGAGCACCTTTTCAGCGGCACCATCGGACGCGCTCTGGAGCCCGAGTGTGCTGGACGAGCCGCCACCGCGCAGACGGGGGAGTGCCCTCCGACTCGGGACCGGCGATAGCAGTAACAGCACGATGGACGGCATCGTCGCCCAGCCGCTCGAACCGCCAGCCTTTCCCTTCCCCGGGCTGAGTCTCCGACCTGGCTCGCGCCAGTAGTCTGCAGCCCAGCACCCGCTTTGTTCGCCCCAATTTCCTATCTCGTCTCTTCTAGACTTTCGCCAGCCATCTTGCTCCCCGTATCCGCTTCTCATCCTGCCTGCTGCATGCGCCCAACGGTATCGTTCTCTGCTCCCTTCGCAATCGCACATGTATTACCGTCCACACACGCGTCCCCTTGTACACCTCGTCGTTGTCGATCCATCTGGAGTGATACCCCCTGCCGCCGATGTTCGCAAGACAGGAAGATACGACAGCCAGCAATCATCCAATCATGCGGCGATGCTCAGGACAAGACGGAACCGAGTAAGATCAGAAAGGGTGGACTGGTAGCACTTCTGAGGTGGGACGAGCAGGGTCAGTAAGGGGAGCATGCGCGCACGCAAGCCTGGCCGTGTAGTCCGGTACGATTCTTGCGCGCGCGCACGCTGTGGTAGGCTGATGCAACTCTCGATCTCCTGCAACATTAAACGGGACCATCAAACCTTCTGCTTCTTCTCCTCCGATGCCTGTCAAAACGCGGCGCAAGAGATGGAGGTCAGTTACAGGGAAACCAGGGGAAGTCCCCGCATGCCAGCGAGACGCACCCCACCGACAGGCAGGCCGAACCGCTCGGCTCGCTTGCGCTTGCGCTCCTCCTCGGCCGGGTCAACCACCTTGGGCGCAGGCGCAGGCTTGGGTGTCGTCGTGCCCGACTTGGGCTTGTCCGGGACACCCTTGCGCTCTGCCGGGCCCTTCTTCGCGGCCGGTGCAGACGTTGACGGCGGCTTAGCGCCTGTCCGCGGCTTAGGAGGTGTCGGCTGGGCCTTCTCGACGTAGGGCTGGAATACCGGTAGACGTTGATGGTCAGCTCTATCGCAGGAACGTCCTCACCAGGTTACTGGAAAGCGGGCAAGGACGGCGACGCACGATGCCGAACCGGGCCGCTCGCCGCTTCTGCCGCTCAATCTCGTCGGCGTCGGCCTTGGCCTTCGCATCGGCGGCCTCAGACTCGACGGCCTTTGTGCCGGCGTCGTTAATCGGTGCGGGAGCCTCCGACGTCGCAGGTGCGTCGGTCACGGCTGCCTCCGACGTGGTAGCTGTCGGCGGCTCGGCGGCCGCGGGCTAGGAGGGCCAGGTACGGACAAAATCAGCTACGCGGCTTGCGAGTCTCTGAGCGTCCTGTGAGGGCTGGCACGCACGTCCTCGGTCGATGTCGGGGCAACGGCAACGGACTCGGCCGCTGCCGGCTCATCGTCGTCGTAGTTGACCTCTGTCGACTCTTCAACCGGGGCGGCCGTCGCGCTCGAGTTCTGCTGGCAACAAATCCCAGATGCGTCAGGTTTGCTCGCTCGGATGGACGCGTCGAAGCCAGCGTCAGGGTCCGGGACGCACGTCGGTCTCCAGCAGGCGGGCGATCAGCTCGTCCTTGCGGCCAGTCGTCGGCAGTAAGCGGGCCGTGCAAAGCTCCTTGAGGTCAGCAACCTTGAGTGCCTTGAGCTCAGATTCGGTGTGGCTGGCCATGGCTGATACGGAAGAAAGGGGTAGATTGGGTTGATGGACGGGTGTGAGTAGCAGCAGCGGAGGGAAGCCATCTCGACGCGCGAGAAGGCGACGGGCTGAGGTTTAGGGTTGGTGTCGCAAGGCAGGACGGCAGGGCCGAACGAGCCGCGCAGGACGGCTGGCAGCAGCCCCTTTGATGGGTGACGGCCGAGCGTCCAATGCCCATCACCAACCACGACAGCAGGGACGGCATCTTGGGCGATCGGTATGTCCGCCACAATCCGCATCTTCAGGAGGAAGAATCCTTCTCGTGGCTCGCTCCGCTGACCAGGCGCGGCCCTTGTGATCGCACCTACCGCAGCACCTTTGCCTCTCACCCCCTGTGTCCAAACGCACTCGACCCTCACTCCTACCTCGACATCCCTCGTCACTCAATCGACCTGCCGCACCAGCGAAATTCAGGCATATGCACGCCCTCACATCTGCTCCGGCTAGCTTGGGAGCCCGGAGAAGCATCATGCAGGCCGTCCGCTCAGCTCGCGCGACGGCGACGGTTCCTGGGCTCGAGCCTGGCGTGCGTTCCTGCCTCCCTTTAGGCTCGCCTTGTCTCTCCCTGACCTGAAGCGCTAGCCACTGCACCAGAGCTCGACACTCATCCCATTTTTAACATCCCGGCCGATTGTCTCGCCTCTGCGTACATTTGCTCGCAGACCAGGCCGGGCTCTGATCTCAACCGTCGGTGCGCAGCGGCCCCTGGCCACTGAGTCGCCACCGCCCGACCCGTCGGCAACGACGTTCCCTGCCTCGTTCGTTCCGTTCAAGGCGACGGCGCCTGAGATCATTCCCGAGTCGGTCGGCCCGCCCATCCGTCCGCGCGACTTGCCAAAGCTGGCCTGCCAACGGTCATCACCACTCATCTGTCCGAATCAGCAGCTTGTCGAGGAGCTCGCCGTCATTTGGCACTTTAGGAGGATCGCCGGCGAGCCCGGCCAGATCTTGGACCGGCACGAGCTCGCTTTTGAAAAGGCCATCTCAAGCATCAAGGCCCTCCCCATGAGGCTCTCGGAGGAAACCGACATTACCGGCCTGCCGTACGTTGGACCCAAAATTGGCGCCCTCGTTACCGAGTGGATCAGCACCGGCAAGATTGAGCAGGCCCGTGAGTTGTCCTTCTCGTTCGCTGTTGAGTCTTGCGGACTGACTCTCCATACCTTTCTCGTCGCCAGAGGAGCTGCGCAAGGACGACCGCCTGCGCGCTTGTATCCTCTTCCAGACGCTGCACTCGGTCGGACCCCTCAAAGCGCGCGAGTTATACGACGAACGCAAGTGCCGCTCGCTCGAGGACGTCTATGCCGTCATGCCTGAGACACAGCTTGAGGTCGAACACTGGGAGGAGCTCACGACGCCCATCCCGCGGGCCGAGGTCAGCGAGATTGCGCAGATGATCGCGGCCGAGCTCGAGCAGGTCAGCCCCGGCTGCGAGCTTACCATCTGCGGTGGCTACCGCCGCGGCAAGCCCTCGTCGGGAGACGTCGACCTCGTCTTCTCGCATCGGACGAACCCGAACGCTGTCACGCTCGTTCAGCTCAACCGGCTCATCGACCGCTTAGCAGACCGCGGGCTCCTCACGGCCGAGCTGGTCGGTGGTACGCATGAGCCGGGCTCACGGCTTTGGCAAAAGTACCTTGTCTTCCGCCTGCCTAGTACGGAGGGCGGGCCTAAGCGCCTCCGCCGGCGGGTCGACATCGTCTTTGCCCGTGAGCCTCTTTTGCGCAAAAAAACCCTCTTGGATCGTGACGCTGATGGCTCGCATGGACCTCGCAGCCTACGAGAACTACGCGACGGCCGTCCTCGGCTGGACGGGCTCAACCGCGTTCGAGCGCTCGCTCCGAGATCGCGCCAAGACTCTCAAGATGAAGTTTGACTCGTCCCACCTGTCGAGCGCGGCGACGGGCGTCCCCTTCAAGGACGTCGACCCAGCCGGCGGCGAGCAGGCGCTGTTCAAGAAGCTCCAGCTCGACTGGGTTGAACCAGAGTTGCGGAACGCCGACGTCTGAGGGAGCTAGCTTACCGCTCACCGCGAAGGGGTTGGGAGCTGAGAGATGCGACCGTTGGAGCAAGGCGCGCGCTTGACCTTAAGTCACCCAATTCACTGTAATGACCATCTAAGACGCAGGAGCAAAGGTGCCGTCCTCCACCGAGTGCACGATATCTGTCGCAGGGATTAGATGCGTGCGGATCCACCTACCATTCGGAAGATCGTTCGCCTCGACTGCGAAGCAAGGGGAGATTGCCAACGTCAGAAAGGATCAGCTTGAGGACCGGACAATGACCGGAGACACTTGTAACAACGCACCCCGCTTCAGTGTCGCCTCCATCGTAGGTTCGATCCCGCTCGCAAAGTTACGGGCCGCAATCCGCCCTCGAGCGATATCCTCGTCGACGTCGACCCAGATGCGCAGGTCGAGCGCAGCAGCCGCCTCGGCCCACGCTGGCTCGGCTGGGTCGTCGACGAACGCGTACAGGCCCTCAACCACGACGATCCGATGTGCGGGGGTGATGGGTGCGGGCGCGGGCTGGGGGTCCTTCAGCTCGTGCGAGAAGGTCGGGAAGGCAATCGTCTCTGGCGGGGGCGAGCGGCGGAGCGAGCGGATGAAGGCCGCGTAGGAGGGTGCGTCGAACGTGAAGGCTGCGCCCCGTCGAGCACGGGCGAGTACCGGGTCCGGGAAGCCTTCGAGGGCCTGACGGGTGTGGTGCCAGCCGTCGAGGCCGACGCAGATGGCGGGTCCATCCGAAGGCGAGGCGCCGAGGAGGGCGTTGATGGAGTCGGTTAAGGGGTAAGCGAGGGTTGACTTGCCCGAGCCGGGGATGCTATAATCGGCAGGCGGCGGACGAGACAAAGGTCAGCAAGGCATCATTCTGTCCAGCGGCACAGCAAGTAGTAGGAGCACCGACCCGGCGATGCCAACCAAGAGTCTCGCGTCAGGCGGTGTGCTGCGTGCCATCCGTCGGAGGCAGAGGAGGACGGACGGTCAGCCCAGGGAAGCCAGCCAGCCCTTAGTCGCGACACCATCGACCGACGACGCACCTGCTGAAGCGCGCGACGACTTTGTCTGCGAGCTCGCGGATGATGCCGTCCATGTTGTCCTGACAGCGCTGCCGATGAAGGAGATGGTATGCGAAGTTGAGCCCGCGGTGGCTGCACGCGGTGCCGAACCGGGCGGCGGCTTTGCAGTCTCCCTCCGCCGCCGTCATCGACCTCGCCCTTGACGACGACAACGAAGCCCTCGCCCAACAAACGCCTCCTCCCGACGGGCGCCAGCGAGCCAAGGAGCAGGTCCTCTTGCCCGCATCTCCCAGCCGTCGTACCTGCACCAAAGCTCAATCCAGATGGGCAGCTGCTGCCGGACCCGTCTCCTTTAGTGCTCAAGGCTCCTCCCCACAACCCGCCCTCGCGATCTCCCCCGCGTCCGCCCACTGCTTCGGGCCCGCGAGAGGGATCTGCGGCTCGCCGCCCGCTCGGCTCGCTTTAACACCCGTCGCCCAGGGCCTCTGCCCTTGCTCGACCCTTGACAGGAATGGCATCGTCCGCCGGATCGCGGCCAGCCAACCGGGTCGAGGCAAAGGTGTGTAGCCTGCCAAGAGCGTCGGCGTGCTGCGGGGTAGGCCGCCCGCCAGACGCGCCACCTCAGAAGAGCTGACGTCTTGCACCCTCTCACGCTCACCCCTCGCACAGTACAACGTGACGACCGAGTGTTAGTGCAAATAGGGACGATACCGAGAGAGGTTGAGCGTCGTCGCTGACTGCGTGCCTGCTCCTCGGTCGCTCCAGATCCGGACCTCGGCCTGCACTCGGCCGCCATCACCGGCAACGTCGGTGCGTGTCCATCGTATCCGCGAGCCGTCTGACTTGGAATTTGACTGATCCGGCACCTTGGCTCCTCGCAGGGCTCGCCCACTATGCGCTGACGCACGGCCAGCCGGAGAACAGCGTCCTGCATGGACTGCTGCCGCTGCACGCCGCCTCGTCCGGCGGGAGCGAGCAGATCGTCGCGATGCTCATTGAGCGCGGCGCCGATGTCAACGCGCCGAGGTGAGTACCTCGCGAGCGGATCGCCTCCATCCTGCCGATGATGAGACTGATCGTTTGGGTGCTCCTGTAGACTACCGCGTCGCTACAGCAACGAAGGGCGCAACGTGCCATCTGTCGGCGTGTCTGGTGCGTGGCCAGAAGGTCGGCATCGGGGAAGGCTGCGAGGCTGACATCCGCGGTTGCGTCATTCAGGATCCGGCCCGCTTCACTTCGCTGCCGCGGCTGGTCACGTCGGGGTCACCCGACTTCTTTTGGCTAAGGGCGCAATCCCCGACAAGCGTGACAAGCACGGCCTGACGCCGGAGGACCTTGCCCTGGCCAACGAGCACTACGAGGTCGTTGCCCTGCTCCGAGCGTGGTCAACGCTCCGGCTCAGCTTGCAAGAACGGTTGCTCGGCGATGAGTCGGCGATCGACGACGACGAGACCGGTGAGGACAGCGACGCGAGAGCCATTCCGCCGCTTCGGTCGACGAGCATCTCAAGCACGCCCGGGGCGGGCAACAAGGCCAGCGCGATGATGCGCGGTCTAGGTAACTTCGCGAACCGAGGCCGCAGGTCGTCGTCCTCTGCAGCCCAGCGGCCGGCGTCATCCATCGCGTCGTCGGCCCTCGGCCGCTCGAGCTCGCTCAACCGCAAGCCAACAAAGGGATGCATGTCCGGCGAGCTGTCCTCCCTCCGTACCGCGTCCAAGCTGTCGCTCTCGTCGGAGCGATCCGACTCGGCCCTCTCGCTCTCCTCGCCCCTCGATGGCGCTGCCTCCTCGTCCGGCTCTGCCCCCCGCCGCTTGGCAACCGACGCTCCACCGACCCCGCTGCCGGTCCACCTTACTCAGAGTCGTCATCGCCGCCCATCTCTTCCGTCGATCATCGAGAAGGCGGCGCATCAAATGGCGCACCCTCGCTCGCGCCACGCATCGAACCAAGACTCGCTGCCCGGCAGTACGAGCCGGACGCACAGCTTTACGAGCTCCTCCGACGCGCAGTCCATCGACGCCCGGTCCATCGCATCCTCCACGCGCTTTACCAGCAGCCGCTCGCTGCTCAAAATCTTTTCGCGTCACCGCAATGGTCTTGACAGCGGTGGCGCTAGTGCAGCTGATTTATCTCCCGAGTCAGCCTCGCCCTCACCCCCGCGTAGCTCGTCGGCCCTCCAGCTTGACGACGAGGACATCGGCCGGACGATCGAGGAGTTCCGGCGCCTGTCTGTCGAGATCGGCTCGTCGGCGGCCTCGATGCGGTCGTCTCTCGACGGTTCTACTGGCGGTCGGGCCTACCACCCGCCGTCGGCGCCGGCATCACGCACCGAGTTCTTCCCCTCCCAGCCGCGTCTCGATCCGCGGGGTGAAACCATGCAGCGGTCAATGTCCCAGCGTTCAGAGCCGGGGCCCGATGCGTCAGAGTACAGTGGCCGGCCAGGCGGCAGTCTCTGGTCGATCGGTGCCCGAGGGGCTGGCGGCGATCGCTCGCCACTCGTTCACGACTGGTCGCCTGGCGGGTCAACTGCGGATGATGAGAGGCGCCGTCGCCGGGCGAGCGAAGGCCGAGCGGACGACTGGGCCTCGGGCGGCCTCAAGCGCAAAGCTCGGGCGCCGGCGAGAGCCTGTTCGTACGGGGAGGACGGCCGGTACCTGTCGTCGACCTCGGTCGACAATGGTGGCCGCGGCTCGGTCTCGCCTGACTCGCCTGGCGGATCAAGTCCGCAGGCAGGAAGCGCTCGAGGGCAGTGGTTGTCCAACAGCAGCAGCCCGTATTACACTGAGACAGACGAGCCCTCGGCAGGTGCGTCGACCCACCGGCCAGTCAGTCAGCAGAGCTCCAATCTGTCGTCTCTCCGGCGGGTCGCGTCGGCCAACTTGCGGCGGTCTGCTGAGGACCCTTACAGCCCAACGTCGTCCTACGGCGACCTCGGCTACAATGGGCCTCCACAGATGTCGCAGATCTACCCGTCGATGGCAGACGACCGCGAGAGTACAGCGGGCTGGAACCTCCGCGGGATCGATCCTCGGCGCGGGCCTGGCTTCGCAGGCGGTCTGTCTGTCGGTCTAGGTCGACCCGGTGGGGGACGCGCTCGGGGCGCGAGCATTAACTCGACACTGTCGTCAGCCTTCTCAGTCTCGCCTCAGCTCGACACGCATCTCAGTGAGGGCGAGGAGGGCCCGAGCAGCCCTGCGCAAGTCCCGCCGCCAGCCATCTTTGTCTCGGCCACGTCGCCACCAGCTCAGGGCCGAGCCCGGGCGTTCAGCGGCTCGTCACTCGTGTCCAACGCGTCGCGCGGCCCGTCAACCGGCGGCAGCGGTGGTAGTGGGAGCAGTTACACCTCGCCATCATTCCTGTCGTCAGGAGCGCCGAGCACCTCGTCCGGGCCGACGGTTCCCTCTGTACCCGAGGACCACAGCGCGCCACTTGGCCAAGTGCTCTCCTTCGGCGGGCCCTCCACCTCGGAGGCCGGATTGAAGCTGCACCCTGGCCTCCAGCCGCGCGTGTCCTCCTACGCTGAGGCGCATGACCTCGTCCGGCAAGCTGAGAAAGACCTGCTCGACCTACCGGCAAAGCGGTCCTCGGTCGGTGCCTCGGGCTCGACTCTCTCGCTCGCTGCCCAACTCGCCGCCTATGGCGAGCGGCTCGCGATCGAGCGCGAGTTTGCACGCGCATCAGAGGTTGACCTGAACGCGAAGGGTCCGATGCTTGAGGCCGAGCCGCCCAACGCGAGCATCGCTGCCGTCCAGGAGCAAGAGCGTCAGGCGGCGGTCTCGCCCAGGCGCAAGAGCACCGGGGGCTCGACGATCACGCTACCGGCGAGCGACAGTCCGCCCCCGGCTACGGCGAAGGACCGACCGCGAGCCGACTCGATCGACACCGCGACAGCACCGGCCAAGTCGCGCGGGCTCCGGATGGGCAACCTGATGGGCTTCCAGCGTCACTCACAGGAGCGGGCCTCGGTCCGATGTACGTCAAGATCTATCAACTTTCGCCGCTCTGACCAGCACGCGACGCTGACCTTCCGCCTTCTTTCTCAGCCATCTCTGGCTCGACCCCCCTCGCGCCGACACCTCCGCCGCTGAACCTCGGCCCCATTCCGCAGGCGCCTTCGGCCGGCGCTCACCACCTGACGGAGCTTCCGGAGGTCGCTCGGGTCTACCAAAATCGGGCCGATGCCCTGCGAAAGCGCGGGCAGAAGGTTGCCTCTGCCCTTGGCAGCCCCCTCACCTCGCCCGTCTCGCCTTCGGTGCGGCGCGGGACCAAGCCACCCCGGTCAGTCGTCGAGGCTGAAGCGGGCAAGATGTGGATCATCTCGGGCCAGCCTTCGACCGTCACTCGGACGCCGCCTACACCCGAGTCGACGATCTTCTCCTCATCTGCAGCACCGAGGCTTCCTCCGCTATTTGGTGCGTCCGACGACACTCGCTCGCTCCGGACCACCGGCAGCAAGTCGACGAACCGCAAGCATTCGCTCGATGCCCATCTGTCGCCTAACGGGCCCTTGGCTAGTCACCCAACGAAGAGACCTGCGCGGCTCGTCCCCCCGAGCAACTTGATTGCCAGCCCTCTCCGTTCGTCGTCGCCCATCTCGGCTGCCCGAGCGTTACCCTCAAATGTCGCGTCAGCCGGACCGTCGCGCAGGTCCAGTCGAGGCTCGCCCGACACCATCTCGCCCCGACGCTCGCGGGATCACTCGCCCGCAACGTCGGTCAGCGGCGGCTCGAGCTCGCGGTTCGAGGTCGTCCGACGGTCCTCAGGGCCCGATACAGCGCCATCGCCCTCGACCAGCAGCCCAAAGGACGGCAGCCCGCAGCCGCACGGTCTCGGGCTTGGACCCATCGGAGGATCCTCACCTACGGCCTTTGGTCTTCGCTCAGCACGGGACGACTCGACCCTCGAGGAGTACGGGTCGAAGCGCAAGTCGTCGGCGCCGAGCTGGGGCTCCCGCTTCCTTCACGGTATCGGCCGTAAAGGTTGAGCGGTAGCGCAAGCTCGTCGCCGGGCGTCCCGCCCCTTTTCAGCCCCCATCCCACCTCGCTCTCGCGCTCGATCGGGCTGTTCCGAATCCTCGCCCTCCCCCCTTTTCGTCCGCACGCCCGTATCTCTGGCACATGACCACACCTCGCGATTCCATTCTTTGTACCGGCCATCTATGCCGACCGTACCAGCTCTCGCACGCACCAACTGCACCATCCTGCCCTGCCACATATATACGACTGAGCTCAACGACCGAAGCAAGAGCCCGCCATTTGATTGGACAGGGGCGGGTTGCACGCCACTGAACCCACTTTGGCGGGAGCAGACGAACGGCCCAGAACGACGGCTCGGAAGGGCTCCCCTTGGCCGTGGTTGCCGCTGGCCGAGGGGCAAGGAAGAGGGGGCGCCTTGTTCGCGCCGTCGACCGGGTCAAAAAGGGCCGAGGCCTGCGCAGCCCGCGCCTCGGGCGCGCCGCCGCAGAGCGAGGCGAGCGTCGCGCGCGCGAGAGAGCAGAGAGCAGAGGGGAGCTTCCGGCCGAGCCCCTCCCTCCGACCGCCTCGACCACCTGCACTGCGGAAGCCCTAGCGACAGACTGGCAGCACACAGAGCGACAGTCGCATTCCATCTCGCCCTTCAACGTCCGGTCGACGACTCCAAGCGAAAGCTTTGGGCAGTCCGCGGCTTCCATTCCTCGGCGCCGACGATCTCACAGAGTCGCGTTCAGCCCTCGCTCCGCTCGCCCTTTCGAGCGCCGAACCTTTGCTCTTTACTCGCCGCACGACCTCCCAGGCCGTCGCGCAGGCAGGCCCGGCCAGCGATCTCTAGGCTTTCTGCCGCCGCGACGAAAAGAGTTGTGCCTGGCCTGCCCTCTCCCAGCGAGCGGATCGACGTCGACGTCTGCGCTTCGGCTCCCCGCTCAGGCGCGTCTCGCTCGCCATGACCGAGCTCAGCCCGACCTCAACCTCCTTTGATCAGGCTGCCGACAGGCCGTCGGCTTCTTCGCACGAGGCCTCGCCGCGCTCGCAGCACCGACATTCGCACACCGCGCACGCTCACGCCTCGCACATGCACCCGCCGCCGCCGGCTGACGGCTTCCGGCCGGCGACGCCGAGCACGCCCGGCCTGAGCGAGGGCTCGTCCTCGGCACCGGCAGCGCACGACGAGACGCTCATGACCGAGGCTGGCCCCAATGCCGTCTGCGCAGGCTGCAAGCGGGGTATTGAGCAGGACGGCACCTCTGGCGTCGTCATCTCATTCGGGTGCGTGCCTCGTCCAGCTGTCAGCTACCTCGGACGTCGCTTCGCCAACGCGTCTGCTGACCCTGATCCTCGCCGCCTTGCAGCAACTCGTTCTTCCACCTCGACTGCTTCCGCTGCTCGAAGGTCCGTGCCTGCTGCCGCTTGCTCGAGTTTGACCGAGACTGACGCGCCCATCCCTAAACGATGACAGTGCAAGGACAAGGTGACGGCCGACGTCAACCTGCTGCTCCTTGCGGATGGCAATCCGGTTTGTTCAAACTGCAGCTATCAGGTCGGTTATTTCGTCATGTCTCCACGTCTTGGCGCGCGTGCTGAATCTGAACACATTTAATCCTGCCAGTGTTTCGTCTGCAAGCAGCCCATCATGGACGAGGCCATCATGACAGGTCCGTTCGGGCTTGCAGGGCGACGTGACGCATCCGTTTGTCACTGACACCTCGCGTCCCGTCTTCGCCACCTCCTTGGACAGGCGACGAATCCTACCACTCGGCATGCTTCACTTGCAAGCAGTGCAGATGCCGCATCTCGGAACTCGTCTTTGCCAAGACGAGCCAGGGCATCTATTGCATGGTGCGGCGCCGACAGCTTGACAATCGGCTTCCGTCTGGAACGCGCCCTGACCCGTGCTTGCTCCCTAGAACTGTCATAACGAGCGCGTTGCTAAGAACCGCCGGCATCAGGAGAACAAGCGCAAGCTTGCTCGTAAAAAGAGGGACGAAGAGCGGCTGCAGGAGGTTGGTCCTCGCTCATTGTGACCGCCTTAAGCAGGCATCTAGGATACCAGCTAACCCTGCCACTTTGTCCAGGCGAACGCTCACCAGCAGCTGCACTCGGACCTCAGTCTACACTCCGAGACCTCGTCAGGCTTACTTCCCTCGAGCCTCGTATCGAAGGGACCCTCCTCGCGAGCCTCTTCGCCGCTTCGTTCGCCCCAAGATGCTGAGCATCGTCGGGAATACTTCACCTCGCCGAGCACGCTGGGCGGCCGTGCTAGCCCGCAGCTTTCGCAAGCCATCGAGCAGGGTCGGCCGGCGTCGCCAGCGACGTCACCGACGTTTCAGATCGATTCGCCGGACAAGCCGCGCGGCGGCATGACGACTTCAGCCTCCCTGCTCTTGCCAGTGACGACGGCGCCCGTGCACCCAGGCCTACCACGGCGGAAGAGCGCAGAGGAGAAGGGCGAGCGGGAGCCGGGCGGGCTTGGGACAGGGCTTGCCGCGCCGGCCAAGACGACAAGCCGGGCTGAGCGCAGGCGGAGCATTAACCCGATGGGCTATCCGGTCGACGTCGAGGCCGCCGTCAACGGTCCGCGCTCGCCAGACCGGTCGAACCATGACAGCCAGGTAACGTCCCATTCTGACGCTTGGCTGGGGCCGCTGCCACCCTCGCCTCTGCGAAGCTCATTTACCACGGGGTCAAAAGCGGCTGGGGCCCGTGACGGACGCTCGTCGCCGGCGCCGTCCCTCGACCGGCCGGGCGGCATGCGGCGGACGTCGTCTCGGGATAATGTCAGCCTGAACTCGTCAACTTCGACCGCACGAGGCTCGCTTGGACCGTCGCCTCGCATCCACTCAGACGACGGCCGACAGACTCCAGCGCCGTCGGTGTACTTTGACGCTCAGGACGACAACTCCGGACGATCCAGCCTTCCGCGAAGCCCGAGCGCCGGGACGCCAGCCATCTCGATCCGGCCCTCGTCTCAGTCGTCATTCGCCGGCGGTGTAGCTCCATCCCCGACTCGGTCGTCCTCGCTCACGTCGACGGCAACGCCGTTCCCCTCCTCGCCCTCGCGCGACTCGTTCTCCTCTGAGCGCGACACGACGCCAACGATCGCCGTCTCAACGTCGCCGCCGCCACGGCAACGTTCCATCAGTAGCATCAGCACCCAGGCTCCTCGACTCGACGCCCACCGGCCCGTCTCCTTCCTCCTGTCTGACGACCCCGACTTCTCCAAGCTCTTTGATGCTACAGCACCGCGGGGCACCTTTGACGGTGTCAACGTCGGACTCGACCCCCTTGGCCAGCCGCTGGACGTCAGCCAAGGCCAGCCGCTGCCGGTTCAGCGTCTGCGCGAGGGCTCCGAGGACTCGACTTTGCCAGAGGTGCCGCCTTCGCCTGACTTTTCGGACGATCAGCCGTCGCTCCGGATCGACTCGGCCGGCCTCCGTGTCCGGCGCGACTCGGAAAATTCTGTCTTCACAGGGCAAAGCGAAGTCAACGAGCTCGTCCGCCAGCTAGCTGAGCTCTCGGCCGGTGCCAAGGAGGACGGCCAGGAGACGATCTCGATCAAGATCGAACAGCTCGACGAGATCCTCAGCGCCGTTGTCCAGGGTCAGGACCGCTTCATGACGCTCAAAGAGAAGTACGACGGGGTCAAGGTTCGTCGTCATCCATTGTCTGCCTCGAGCCGTTGCTGTCGGCACTGACGTTAGGTCCGTTGATCCCGCAGCGCTCGAGCGCCCGCTACGTCCAGGGCCTCACTGTTGCCTCTGAAGACTATCAAAAGGAGGTCCAGGCCCGCGAAGAGGTTGAGGCCGAGGTCAAGCGACTGCGCGCACAAATGTATGGCCAGAACGCCAGGCTGTCAATGATCGACGCCGACCTCAAGCGGCAGAACACGGCCGCCCGGCGGTCGCGCGAGCTCGCGCAGAACATTCACGGGCTGGAGACCGACATCTCAAAGCTCCGGGCCGAGCGCGACATCACAATCGCTGAAGTCGAGGAGCTCGCTAGCTCGTCAAAGTAGGTCGCTCGAGTCTCCGTAGCTCACAGACATCGCAGGATTGACAAATTGTCTTCTGACCTTCTGTCCAGAGCAACGCTTGTCGCTGAGGCGACGTCCGGTCATCAGCCCTCGCTCTCGCGCTCGCTCAGCAGGCGACTCGACAATCTCAAGGAGCAGTACCGCAAGGATCTCGAACCATTGACGGCTGACCAGGAGCGTCTCACTCGCGAGGTCAACGACCTCCGCGAGACGCGCGAGGTTATGATGTCCGAGTCGGCGACCCTGCACGCCCGCAACGAGGAGCTCGCCGACCTGCAGGCTTCGCTCCAGCGTCAGGTCGAAGCTGCCCAAGAGACCCTTCACCGCGCCCAGCGGCACGGCCAGCTTGCCAATACCGTCTCCTTTGGCGCCGGCCGGCACCACCACGTCGTCAACTCGCCCTCCATATCGTCACTGGCGCCCGGCTCGTCCAGCGGGCACGAGGAGGAGATTGCAAAGTTCGTCCGCGTCGTCAAACCCGAGACGCTCGATCCACCGGTGGCGGCCAAAAAGTTCAAGTGGTACGGAGGCAAGACTTCAAAGGGCCCGGAACACTCGCACTCGCACTCGACCGCGTCTGCGGCCATGGTCGCTCAGTCTCGCAGCAGCCCGACGCCGCCCTCGGCGCCCATCTTCCGGGCGCGCGGCTCGCAGGACGCCAACGCAAAGGAACACTCGTTTGCGAGCCATAGCATCCCAACCCTCCGCTTCGTCCGCTGCGATCACTGCGGCGACAAGATGTGGGGCGCGGTGACAGAGCTACGCTGCTCTCGTGAGTGGTCTCGAACAAGCCCTCGTTGCAGAACGCACACTGACGCCCGTGCATCCTCTCGTACAGAGTGCGGCTTCAACTGCCATTCGAAGTGCGTCCAGAGCATCAAGGCCGCCTGTCACCACTCCGGTCCGGCCCTTGCTCCTCTCGAAGGCTCAATTTCCGAGAGCGGACCGCCGCGTGAGTGTCAATCGAGACATCCCTAGCTAGAGCGATACGAGCTGACCGAGCTTCTTCTCCAGCCCCCTCCATGTTCGGCCGCAGTCTCGCCGAGCAAGCCGAGGCCGACGGCCAGGACGTGCCTGTCATCGTGTCCAAGTGCATCCTCGCCGTCGAGGACAACGGCATGGAGTATGAGGGTGCGTTGCAGGCCGGGTCGCCCTGTCCTCGCCCGCACAAAGCAACTGATCCGAGCATCGCATCCACCCAGGCATCTACCGCAAGTCGGGCGGTAGCTCGCAGTCAAAACACATCACGCACCTCTTTGAGCGCGGCGATTACAAGGCGTTCGACCTCGCCGATCAGGACACGTACGGTCCCCCCTTAGTCGCCTTCAATGCATTTGCTCATCGTTGACACCTCCACCCTCACCTCACAGCTTCAACGACATTAGCAGCATCACCTCGGTCCTGAAAAACTACTTCCGCGCTTTGCCGGATCCGCTCCTGACCCACGAGCTCCATGAGGCCTTCATCTCGGCGGCACGTGGGTCCTACGCTCTGCACCCTCTTGTGCCCAGGCATAAGGTGACACCCTCCTCCCGCCCGTATTCAGTTCAACGCGACGCGACCGCCAAACGCGACGCCCTCTGCGCCCTCCTGCGCAAGCTGCCGCCGGCGCACTTTCAGACGCTAAAGTACCTGATGCTGCACCTCAACCGGTCAGTTGTCGCTTGTCGACCGTAGCCGCCTTCGATCCCTACGACTGACGCCCTGGCTACATGACTTCTTTGACCAGGGTGATGGCCCTGCAGTCAATCAATTTAATGACCGCCCGCAACATTGGCGTCGTCTTCGGACGTAAGTACTCTGCCTGATGCCGCCTTGTAGCAAGAGAAGCTGTGCTGACGAAAGAACCCCGCTCCATTCTCTTCATTTCAGCGACGCTGATGCGCTCGCGCGACCAGAGCCGCGAGTTCGGCGACATGGGCGGCAAGGCCCAGACGATCGACTGGCTCGTTGAGCACGCCGCCGACGCCTTTGCTGACCCAGCGTAGAGGACTCTTTGTCTCGGACCTACCCCTTCTGTTTGCTTGCTTCTCGACGACCTCACGCCCCTGTGCCTCGCCTCCTTTGCTTTACGAACCCGTCTCTGCTGCTATCCAATTCAACGGTCCCTGCACGCACAACCGGCGCCGGGGCTCGGCCTGCCGGGCTTTACCGGCGCCCGGACGACTCGGTTCTGATTTGGGCGCGGTTGCCGAGCCGGCGGCGCGGCAGCCTTCGGTCCCTTTTTTTTTCGCCGACGCTCCGGCGCGGACAAGCTGCTGTCCGAGCTCGCCCGCGGCGACGTCGACGCTCGCAAAGGTTGCGCCGACGACGGCCGGGCTAGGCGGGCAGGATGAAGAGGGGCCCAAAGGCTGAACTGAGGGGGGCGAAGGAATTGGTGCGGCAGTAGCAAGGGGTCTCCCGGCGGCAAGGCGGCGCACCAGCGGGCCCCTCCGTTCCAAGCCAACCCCGCACGTAGGACTAGCCGGACGTGCACGACACAGCGCTACCAGCCCTGCCACCAGCTCGTTCTCAGTCTTCTGACGCAGGGCCGAGGTGCCGAAGTGACCAGTCGTCTGTATAAAAAGGCAGCTAGTTGAGGGCTGAAGGAGCTCGCCTTCTTCCCTTCCCTCAACCGACCTCCGCCGCACCTTCCTTCGACGCCACCCCTCCCTACCCAGACGTCGCCTCACCATGTCGAGCGACCTCAAGACCAAGGTCTACCAGGACGATCAGGTGTCCTTTGACGACGACCCGAAGCTCGCCGCCCAGCTAGAGGCCGCCGCCGGCCACGTCGAGATCCCAGACCGGGCCAAGAAGGAAAAGAAGCTGCTGCGCAAGCTCGACCTCCGCTTCTCGATTCTCATTCTGATTTACAGTGCCGTCCCCCTTCCTCCCCGCCTATGCCCCCACCTGTATCTAACCTGATCCTTGCCTGGCGTAGTTTTAAATTATGTTGACAGGCAGAACCTGTCAGCTGGAAAGACGCGCGGCCTTGAGGCCGACCTTCAGCTCAAGGGCTCGGAGTACCCCACCTGCCTGTCCATTCTCTACGTCGGTTACATCCTGTGCGTACTGTCCCGACCCACTTGTTCTTTAGCTTCAGCCCCCGCTGACGTATTGGGCGGACTTTTCCTTCTTTCAGTATGCAGATTCCTTCGAACTTCCTCATTCAGAAGCTCGGCCGGCCTTCAATCCAAATGTCGATCTGTATGGCCCTCTGGGGGACTATCAGCTGCTTGGCAGGCATCGTGTCAAACTTCGCCGGCATGCTGCTCTGCCGCTTCTTCCTCGGCTTTGTCGAGGCCGCCTTCTTCCCTGGCGCACTCTTCCTTCTCTCCCGCTGGTACACCCGCAAGGAGCTCGGTGTCCGGACGACGATCCTCTACTGCGGCTCGCTCATCTCCAACGCCTTTGGCCCACTCATCGCCGCCGGCATCCTCGACGGCATGGAGGGTACGCTCGGCCACCGAGCTTGGCGCTGGCTCTTCTACATCGAGGGCGCCGTCACCGTCCTCGTCGCCGTCTTTGCCCTCTTCATCCTCCCCGACTTCCCTCACAACTCGCGCGGCTTCTCGGAAGAGGAGAAGCTCATCGCCCAGCAGCGTATGCGCGAGGACGCCGGCAACGAGACGGACGAGACCACCTTCATGGAGGCTCTCAAGCTTTGCGCGAAGGATCCCTCCATTCATCTGATGTCCCTCACCCTGACCGCGATGTGAGTGACCTGGCGATCATCCCCTCCAGCCGCAGCCCTGATCGCTGACGCTTGTCCTTGTTTCGCAGGGTCATTGGTCTTTCGTTCAACCAGTTCTTCCCCCAGATCACCACCAGCCTCGGCTACAGCCGGACCATCTCGCTCCTCCTCTGCGCTCCCCCTTTCGTCTGGGCTACCATCGTCGCCTTCGGCGTCGCTCGGCACTCGGACGCCAAGCAGGAGCGCTTCTGGCACATTATCGGTCCCCTCTGTGGCGGAGTGCGTGGCCGCCTGCCTTTCTTCATCCTCTCTTTCTGGACACTAACTTCTCGCCCCTTTCTGCAGATTGTCGGCTTCATCATCGCCCTCTCGACTTCGGCCATCGGCGGCCGCTACGTTAGCATGTTCCTCATGGCCAGTTCGTACGCCGGCTTCTGCGTCTTCCTCTCGTGGCTCAGCGGCTCGTTCCCTCGGCCGCCGTTGAAGCGGGCCGTCGCCATCGCCTGGATCAACGCCTTCAGTCAGCTGGGCAACATCTCGTGCGTCTTGGCTGGCCTTCGCGATCCCGCTTGGACCTTGACTTACCCTCTTTGTCGTTGCTTTCACCCACTGCAGGGGTGCATACACTTACCCAGCAGCCTGGGCTCCCTCGTACCGCAACTCGTTCAGCATCGGCATCGCCATGTTCTGTGCGACTGCGTGCGGGCTCTTGGCGCACCGCCTGATGCTGCAGCGCAAGAACCAGCAGATCGAGAAGGCCGAGAACGAGGGCACGTCCATCTTCCCGATGGGCTTCCGCCTCCTCCTCTAGACGACCTATGCGTCAGCTGTACTTTTACGATACATGTCCTCGTTCCTCGCTTCTAGCGCTGGGTGTCAATGGATTGCGGGTTGCGGGAGGGATCCTTTGCGCGCACGCGCCCGCCCAGCCCGAGCAACATCCTCTCGCCCTCCTCCCTTCTATCGTTCAGGTCGCTCTCCGTTCCGTTTTTACCCGCTCGACATCGTTATTTGGAGTGGACAGACTACATGCCAATAGTGCACGTCAAGGCCAACGACGTCCATGATGCCGCCGACGAGATGCAGACTGCCCGTCACAAGGACGTGCATGGGAGTCCCCTCGGGCTGGCCAGACCGCAGCGCAACTGTCGCCGCCTCGATCGACGGCAGGACGTGAATGTTTGCCGGAAGGAAGGAAGGATTGAGGGCGAGGAAGGCATCCTTGAGCGAGTGCTGCGTCACGAGCTTATCATCCGGCCCCTCGGCGACCGAAGTCCGATCTGCATGGGGAGACAACGGAATGAGGGCGAAGGTTGCAGGTGGTTAGCTAGGGCGAGCTGGCAGCTGGCGCGCGCTGAAGTCTAGACCAGCTGTCCTGGAAGCACGAACCCCTATTCAAGACCGCAATACCTCCCTCCCTCGGACCCGTCATCAGTCCCTCGCTTCCAACGTACGCCAATGTTACGGACGCTTTCCGCTCGGCCATGTCGACTGCATGGCGGTTCTTGAGCATCTTCATCTCATCAATGATCAACAACGGCGTCCAGGTCGTCCCTAGCCGCCGGCGCACACTCGTCACCGTCAGCCCGAGCGATGAGGCGCTCGCCGAGCAGTCGCTGGCGACGTCGTCTGGCAAGGATGATGACGAGGAGATGGAGGAGTCGTTGAATGACTACAACAGTGGCCGCGCCGGCGCGGCGGAGAGGGAGGAGGAGCAGCGCGCGTCGGCAGTCAACCCGCGGTCGGCCAGGCCTGTGCTCGCGAACGTCAAGCAGGCCATCGAGTCGGACGACGACGACAAGGGCGGGCTCGAGGACATCTCCGACGGCCATGTCATGGGTACCGACGGCGAGGTCGAGACCGAGAGCTTGAGTGAGGACAACGTCGACTTGGAATCGGACGGCGACCAGCCCATGTCTATCGACGTCGCATCGAGCGACTCGGAGGGCGAGGACGGCGCGGTCGACGAGCTGCTGCCTTTCGAGGATCGGCTCAGCGACGGCGACGAGATGCTCGACTACACCAGCCGTGCCGTCCCCTGGGTCGAGCACGGTTCAGCAGATGTCAACTGGTACTCGAACCACCGCATCATCGTCAAGAGCGGCTACCGGTACGACAAGCCGTACAGAGCGTCGGGCTTCGGCACTCTGGAGCCTGGGCAGCGCGGTCCACTCGTCGCCATCGAGGAGTCGAAGATCGCTGGCAAGGTCGTCGAGCACTTCCTGCAACGGCTCCCAGATGGAGATCACAAGTGCGCATGCTGCGCTGACCAGGCCATCAAATCCAAGGATGCGAGCAAAGCTGTGAGTCACCTTGATCGATCTTCCTTTGGAAAGCGGGGTGACCTGACCCGCGTCAGATCTTCTTGCAACGCCTGCGCAGATGGACCACGTCCGGTTCTGGATGTGCCGATGCATGCCGACCGTCGCGCGCAGCTCCTCCACCAAGCGCCTTCACGAGAAGCTGTGCCCCGTGCGCGATGACCAGCTCGAGCGGCGGGTCCTGGAGGCGCACAGGCAGAACCGCAGCGTCCGTCCTCTTCCCTTCCCGCGCTGCTCAATCCTCTCTGCGACCTGAAGAAGCTGCGCGCTAACCCTCCCCTCTGCTCTCTTTACCTCCCGTCTCCAATTGACCGCTCGCAGCCCTACGACCCGACCTTCCACGTTTTCGACCCTGCGCACGCCCAGTACATCAAGACGAAGCGTAAGGACAAGAATGTTCACAACAATCCCCCGGCCTAGACGGCGGTCGTCCCCACCACCGCACGCAGCCGTACGGGCCAGAAGGCTGCAGCTGCGTCAAGCGGTGTCTGATGACCGCCCCTCAGCCCTCGCCCCGTAGTCGACCGGCCAACAAGCTATCACGACCCAGGCCAGTCTCTGCGCCGTTGTTCCTTCTTCATGCCCCATACCCCATGCCTCATACCCCATGCCTCATACCCCATGCCTCATAACCCATGTCACATACCATATGCCCTATGCCCCATGCCCCATGCCCCAAGTCCCATGCCCCGCTTCGGCGTTCAGAGAAGAGTCGGAAGATGGCGGCCTCACCCTCGCGCTGCCCCTTCGCGCCCCGCTGGCAGATTGCGGAAGATGCGGAAGGTCAGATATTCCTTAAGCTGCATGCCATCAGTGCACGCCGAGGCCAACGACGTCCATGACGCCGCCGACGAGATGCAGACTGCCCGTCACAAGGACGTGCATGGGAGTCCCCTCGGGCTGGCCAGACCGCAGCGCAACTGTCGCCGCCTCGATCGACGGCAGGACGTGAATGTTTGCCGGAAGGAAGGAAGGATTGAGGGCGAGGAAGGCATCCTTGAGCGAGTGCTGCGTCACGAGCTTATCATCCGGCCCCTCGGCGACCGAAGTCAGATCTGCGATTATCGGTCGCGTCAGCCTTCGTCCATGACAGAACGCAGGAGATGAGCCCAAACTGACCGCCCTTGCTGATGCCAGATGAGTAGGTCGTATTGCTGCAGAAGATGACTTCGTCGAACCACGTGCCGCGGTCGGTCAGGCTGCTGTCGGCCGACGACTCTGGCAGCGCCGGGGCCCGCGTCTGGAGAGCCTCGAGCAGGGTGAGCGCAGATCGGCCGTGCGTGCAGTTGAATATGAGCACCCTATGAGCGGTAAGGGAACGGCCGTCAATTCTACGACTGGGTAGGGGTCAATGAGCCTTTCGGACAAACCGCTTTGCGCCCTTTGACGGTGCCTGGTTCCAGAACCACTCGCCGCAAACGCCAAGGCTTTCGACCGTGTGCGCCCCATCCAGGTGCCACCTCTCCGAGCCGATCTCGACGAGCTGGCAGCGGCCTGGCCAACGCGCACTCTCAAGGCCCTCAGCGGTTGCCGGCTCAAGAGTGCCTTTGAGCGCCGGCGGATCGAGGTGAGCGAGCGATGGCGGCACCGGTCGTGAGGACGTCGGCGTCAAGGCCCCATTGACAAGAGCGATTGCCAGCGAGGCGTTTGAGAGCTGATGGATGCCATGAAGGCCAAGCTTAATGTGCGAAAGCTCCGGTCGGATGGGAATTACGTTGAAAGAGGAAGCCTGAGAGATCAGAGGATCAGAAAGGGGCTATCCCGGAGCGAGGGTGCCTTCCTGTGACGCACCTGCAGCTCCGACGCGCGCTCGCGGACCACCTTCATCGCTTCCTCCGGCTGCTCGACGCTAAGGGCTGGCACATTCGGCTTGTAGATTCCAGCTTTGTTCCAGGCAACCTCTCCGAGCGTTGTCCCGAGCAGCGGGACGTGATCAAGCCCTAGGCTCGTGATGCCGGTCGAGAGCGGTGCCGGGACGATGTTTGTCGAGTCGAAGGCCCCTCCAACGCCGACTTCGAGGATGGTGGCCGAGACGCGCTCGCGAAGAAAGGCGTGGAACGCCAGAAGCGTCAAGAAGCGAAAGTAGACCGGCTTGACCGGTGTCGAGGGCGAGGCGACCTGGTGGGACTCTCGTATGAGTAAGGGCGCTCAAGTGGACAAGGCAAATGTGAGGTATGCACCTGGGTGTTCGACTCGAGTCGCTCCCAGACCTCGAAGAAGTATTTGGCAAAGAGGTCTTCCGAGAGCGGCACGCCGTCAATGCGGATCCGCTCGCGCACGGCGACGAGATGAGGCGACGTGTAAAGTCCTGGGAGGTTTCGGCACTCACCGGTCAGCGTCCTCGTTCTCAAATCATCACTCGCCTTCTGGACTGACCGACTTTCATCTTGTTTCCGGCATCCCGCGGCCGCGCACTATGCCTGTCGAGACTTCTTAGCAGGCTGTCGCAGAAGGCGCTCGTGCTCCCCTTGCCCTTGGTGCCAGTGACGTGCAGGACGTTGAGCGCGTTGAGGTCGTGCGGCCGGTGGCCGATCCGGGCGAGGTAGTCGTTCATCTCGAGCAACGCCGTCGGGTTGGGCACTGTTCCATGCAAGCGAAGGGCGGCGATCGTCGCCGCGTTCGATTGGAGCGAATTGAGCAGGTGGATAGCATCCTGCGGTAGCGAAGACGACAGTTGGTCATGGGCAGGTGCAAGGGGTCGGCCAAAGGCAAGCGGATCATGTCCCAGTAGGGGTCAGCCCGGGGCGATTGACCAGCAACGAGCGCCCTTCGCACCTTATACGCCCGGGAGGACAGCGACATGTCGGCCAGTCTAGCACCCTCAGAGCACTATTCGGGAGGGAGTTGTTGTTGCAACGGCAGATCAAGTCGAGAGCTCACTAGGCCGCCGGCTCCCTCGACGCCTGCGCCTCCGCCGCCGCGTCGAAGCCGACGCGTCCCCGCAGTCCTCCGGCTGCCTGCCAACGCCCACCCGATGTCCCGCTCGTCGTACGTCGGTTGCACGGATGAGTTCGCGGAGCGATCTTGCAGGCTGACCTTTGTGTCTTCCTGCGTCGCATTTTGCTTGTCGTGACGGCCCGCCTAGACCCGTCCCGCCGGCCCTGCTCGAGAAGCAGCAGGAGCTCGCCGTCCTCACTCGGCTCAAGGCAGCCGTCCTCGCACTCGAGGAGCGGGCGTCCCGGCTCGCTGAGGGTGGCGACGCCATGGCCGACGGTGGTGATGGTGCGTGCTTTGACTGTCGATGATCCGAGGACGGACGCAAGGTGCTGATTCGGATGCCTCTCTGCACGCGCTCTGACTACCCACCGGTCGCGTCGCATTCCTCGCCTCGCAGCTATTGCCAGCGTCCTCTCAAACTGGTCACAGATCTTCCGCATTGTCCATGATGCAGGTCTGTGCTGCAATCTCTGCCCTCATGATCGTGGCTGTGGCTGACAGCTTATCGGCGTACTGGCCATTCGCTCGGACCAGCGCCGAAGGACGTTGGCCTCGCCTCATCCTCGGCCGGCCTGCGCGACCCACTCGCGCCTGGAGCATCCGACGGCGCCAACATTGACCACTTGGCCGACCTTGCCTCGGATGAGGCTGAGGCTGTGCCGACGCTCGTCCGGCTCGAGGTCGCGACGGTTTCCGGCAGCTCGTAGGCTGGCCGCGGGGGAGAGACGCGAGGCAGGTAGCAGGACCTGCACACCCTCGTAGAGTAAACGGGGGCATGGTGGAACGAGTGTACTATGTGACGACTTGACGACCAAAGACAATTCCTCCCCGACAGCCCAGGCGAACAGGCGAGCCCGCCGAGCGGGGATCTAACAACGGGTATCGACACTGAAGACTCAAGTCGAGCAAGCTGAAGACTCAAGTCGAGCAAGCAAGCTAAGCCATGCAAATGTAATCGCTACAGCCATAAGTACATGAACGTGCTAGGACAGGGCGCGTGCTGGGGATGATGCAAAGGGGACAGGAAGCGAAGCGGTCGATGGGACGCTTTAGTGGGCGGCAGCCTTGGCCTGAGCCTCAGCCTCCTGCTTCTTCTTAAGCTCGAGCTCCTCCTCGATCATGATCCTGGAAGCAGAGCAAGTGAAGTTAAGTCAGCGAGTGATTGGACTGGAATCGGAATGATAGAAGGGCGCGAGGGAGGCGACGCACTGCTCGTCGATCTTGGCACCGCGCGAGGGCTCGTTGCCGTGGGCCTTGGCGGCGGCCGTGGGGAGGGGCTCGGGGCGGGCCTCACGCTCGGCCTCCTCCTTCTCCTTCTTCTCGGCGGCGGCGAGCGTGTTCTTGATCGAGCGCTCGTCCTTGGTGTCGAGGAGCGAGTGGGCGTGCTCCTTGCCCTCCTCGAACCGCTCGGAGTGAGCGTCACGGATCTCCTGCTCCTGGGTCTTCTGGTGCGCTGGAGGGCAGGTGGTGAACGAGGGAGGTCAGCAATGAGCCGGACATTGGCCAGAGAGAGCAGAGGACGAACAGTCCTGCTCGGCGGAGCCCTCTCCGTGGTTGGTAGTAGTAGGGGCGGGGGCACTGGACGATGAAGGCCGGAGGTCAGCGAGGAGCGCGCGGCGGCAGCAGGCAGAAGCAAGGACAGGGACGCACGACATGGTTGGTAGGTGGTTGGGTTGGGTAAGAGGAGGTAAAGAGATAAAAGGCAGAGATGATGGGTGTTGGGAGGCGGCTCGGTTTCTGGTTCGGAGCCAGCCTTTTTCAGGGCTGAGCTCGAGGAGCGTCGGCCGCCTTCTGCTGGCCCGCGCCCCGCCCTGACGACGGTGACGTAGCTCTCGGCCAGGCACCCTCCCGGCCGTGCATCGTCCGCCGCTGAGCTCGCTGGCGAGCAGTTCATCCCTTTGATCGACAGACGGCAAGGTATCACCGACTAAAGCAGGACTAGGCTTCAGGCAGCCAGCTAGTGTGTCACAATGCGAGCTCCTGACTGAATGGCCGTGCGTCCTTTCCTACCTCCGAGGCCGGCCATGAGGGCCGCGGCGGTAGTCCTCGATGGTCTTTCGATCTCAGCCACGATTCGGCCGCTGAGAAAGTATGATAGATGCGGATGCTTGAATGCTCTTTCCCTTCGTCTGGCCTCTTCCTGACAGCAAGATCCTTTTGATTCCAGCCTGGCGAGGGCGGACCGCTGGTGGGCAGAGTAATTAGCGAGGGCCCGCGGGGAGATGCATCGCCTGCGGGCGCCGATCGCGCGCGCGTCTGGCGCAGCCTCGTTCGGGCCGGCGCCGCTGACACGTTTCGAGACGCACGCGCTGTTGACAGCCGTCTTCGTCCGCTTCCTCCCTTCCTTTTGCCAACGATCACCCGCCTTCCTTTTCTCTCTTCTGACTCCATCTCCTCGTACGCCCGAGCGCACCCCTCTCTCTCTCCTTAGCCCACCAGCTCACGCTTCTTCTTTCTCACTTTTATTCGCCGCTCTCCATCTCGGACTCGTAACCACCTCCTTCCCCCGCCGTCTTTCGTCAGCCCACCATGCCTCTTGAAAAGGAGCTCGCCGACGCCTCGCTCGAGGACAAGGAGCCTGTCGCCGCCACTTCTGGTGAGAAGGCAGCCCACACCGAGATCAAGTCGATCCCGGCCAACTACACCATGATCCAGGTGCGTCTGGCATCCTCCGCGGCCGGCCATCGGTTGGCCCGCACGTGGCTCTACCCAGCTGATTCCTTATCAAACCCGGACCGCCTCGTCAGTTCTTCGAGTGGTACGCCGAGGGTAAGGGCGTCCACTGGAAGAAGTTTGAGAAGGAGAGCAAGCGCCTGGGCGAGATGGGCATCACCGCCGGTTCGTCCGCCGCGACCGGCTCCCGCACCGGAGCTTTCGAAACAGCGCTCGTGTGCTGACGACGGGCGTGCCCTTCCTCCGCTATCCGCCATCTCATTGACTGTCGGCAGCCTGGCTTCCTCCGCCTACCAAGGGCTCGACCATTGATGGCACCGGCTACGACGTGCGTCTTCCGTTCTGAAGTCCCTTTGGTCGTCCCAGCTGCCGATCAGTCGTTGATTCGCCTCGCGATCCGATCCACGCGAAACCCAGACCTACGACCTGTACGACCTCGGCGAATTCGACCAGAAAGGCGGCCAGCGCACCAACTGGGGTACCAAGGAGGAGCTCGTCCGCGCCATCAAGGTCGCCCGCGAGAACGGCGTCCTGTCGTACATCGATGCCGTGAGTTGGACTCTCAGCTCCCTGGCTTAACGAGCTTGAGCTGACACGCGCCTCTTCCGCAATGCCAACAGGTCCTCAACCACAAGTGCGTTAGCCGCTCTCTTAGCGACGCTCCGTTGCTGCCTGTTGATACTAGCGCGTCCTCTGCCGCAGGATGGGTGCCGACCGGGCCGAGACCTTCCTTGCCAAACAGGTCGACGACGACGACCGCGAGCGCGAGGTGACCGAAGCCTACGACATCGACGGCTGGACCGGCTTCGACTTCCCTGGCCGCAAGGGCAAGGTGCATGCCCTGCGGCTAAGCTCACCAACGTGTTCGTGTGCTGACCTGTCATCCGCGTCTTCGAAACCCCTTGCAGTACTCTGAGCTCATCTGGAACTTCAACCACTTCTCGGGCGTCGACTGGGATAACAAAGCGGGTAAGAAAGCCGTGTTCCTCATCGAGGGAAAGGGCAAGGGTAAGGCCTCAAATCATCGCCTGTTCTGAAGAAGGAGAACAGGCTGACTCGGTTTCGTCCTGTAGCCTTCCCCGATCACGTCGACAGCGAGCACGGCAACTACGGTGAGCCAGTTTGGACTGTTTAGCTCTCCTGCTGCAGAAGTTGACGACGCAATTGTCCCTACTGACAGCTTTCCTCATGGGCTCTGACATTGAGTGCGGCCGTAGATTGTCATTTCCTGCCGTTGTGCCGCTACAGAGCTGACCCTTTCTGCTTGCCTTATCTTACTTAAGTCACGACCACCCTGAGGTCATTGAGGTGCGTGTTCTTTTCAGAGCGCACCTTCCATTGCCGTCCTTTCGCTGACAGATCAAGTCCACCACAGGACCTCAACAAGTGGGGAGAGTGGGTCCTCCGCGAGACTGGCGCTGAGGGTGCGCAGACTTTGGCCACTCGAAGAGATCGTGGGCGGCCAATCTGACCCTCTGTCTCTGCCCAGGCATCCGCTTCGACGCCATCAAGCACATCGACCGGTGAGCTTCAACCTTTGCCTTTCAGATGTGCGACCGAAAGATCTGATGGCTCCCTTCCCCCGTTGCAGCGACTTTATCGGTCAGTTCGTCCGGCACGTCCGTAAGCAGATTGGCAACGACAAGCTCTTTTGCGTCGGCGAGTTGTGAGTCGCCTTTCGCTCCAAGGCGTTGCAAATCTTAGCATACTGAATCTGATTGGCTGCCATAGCTGGAAGGACGACCCGGACGCCCTTACCGACTACCTCAACGGCATCCAGGTCAGTCGAGGCTCGGCCAGCAACTTTCTTTGCTGTTCAATTGCTCACTGTTATTCCGATGACCCCCTCACAGAACCAATTCTCGGTCTTCGACACGCCGCTCCACTACAACTTCAAGGAGGTGCGTCTACAGAATGCTTGACGAATGTTTGACAAGCCATATTGACAGTGGGGCTAATGCGTGATCGTCGCTGCTTTACAGGCTGGCGAGGCCGGCGCCTCGTACGACCTCCGCAAGATCTTCGACGGCACCGTCGTCCAGGCTCGGCCGATTGACGCCGTCACGCTCGTCGACAACCACGACACCCAGGGTACGATCGCGCCCCTCCACTCCTTGCCATTGCCCATCTGACTCTGCCCTGCCTCTGCCGCCTTTCAGTCGGCCAGTCGCTCGAGTCCTGGGTTAACCCGCAGTTCAAGCCGCTCGCCTAGTGCGTCGCCCTCGGTACCGTATGACCAACTTTACTCTGCTGACCCCCTTTCTTCATCCGTATGCAGCGCTCTCATCCTCCTTCGCGTCGATGGATATCCTTGCGTCTTCTACGGCGACCTCTACGGCTGCGGTGGCGAGAACCCGCAGGAGCCCGTCTCGCAGGTGCGCACGCCGTGTACGCCTATGCTGCCGGTCCTTGTGCTGATCATCGCATCCTTCTCTGCAGCTCGATGACCTTGTCCAAGCCCGCAAGTGGTACGCCTACGGCGAGCTCCGCGGTTAGTTGCTTTCCAGCAAGTTCCTCGCCTACCCCTGAATACTCGACTGACGTCCATCTGTCCGCTGTTGGATGATCAGACTACTGGGACCACCCGAACTGCGTCGGTTGGGTTCGCATGGGTGACGAGGAGCACCCGGATGGCTGTGCGGTCGTCATTTGCAACGGCACCGAGGACGGTAACAAGCGTATGGAGGTCGGCAGCGTGAGTAACTTCACACTTCGTCTGCCGCCGACGTCTCCCTCCGGACTGATCACGTCTTGGCTTGATTCAATGACAACAGCACCGCGCCGGCGAGAAGTGGACCGATCTCCTTGGCTGGTACCAGGGCGAGATCACCATTGGCGAGGATGGTTGGGCCGGTGCGTCTCACGAACATCATGCTCTGGCCCCAGCTGTTTTGCTGACAAGGCTCGCGAGTGTTTCGCAGAGTTCCCCTGCCATGCCATGTCGGTCTCGATCTGGGTCAAGGAGGAGTGCGTCGCCCTTCGCCTCAGCCGTCGAGCTATAGGCTTTGCTGACCCCTCTTCCTCTACTCGCATCTCCCAGCGCCAAGTTCCGCGAGACCTTCGCCCGGGAGTAGATCCTCGCAAGCCTGAGGCCTTGTATCCAGCCTCTCCACTCCCTCATTTCCTTTCTATAGAATCCAGGGCAATAGATTCGCGATCATCGGACCCCCGCTTGCGAACGTTGGTAGATGGTAGACGATATCCTTCCTCACTAGACATGGTCTATGTGCATGGGCTTCCGCACGTACCCGGCTGCAGCGACGGCATGAGGAAAGCGACACACAAGCCTCGCAATCACCTGTATCTGTCACTGCGATCGAGGATTGACAGGTCTTGACGGGCAACATATACAACGTCATTCTAGAAGACCCGGCTGCCAACCTTTGCCCGCGGATCCGGCCGGACGAGGCAAGTACCTCCGTTGTCGGCCTCGACCCCAAGGGTCAGGCATGTGCTGTAGAGCCTGCCGAGCCTCAGGCGTTCAACGTTGACGACGCAGCAGATCTGCCATTGCCGTCAGCGCGTTGACTCGACGTCGGGAGCTTCGGGCCGGCTCCGGACAGGCCCTTTAGAAGGCACCATGAAGACGTACCTTTGTTCCGATCAGCTCTTCAGGCGTGTCGTAGCATTCGGCAATCTGAGTCGATGACTGGCGTTCACCAATAATCGGGCCAAAGTCGATCGTGAGAAAGAAGGCTGGGACGAGCGCCTTGGGCGTACGCTTGGCGGCGGTGATAATGCCGACGCGAATATCTGCCGGCCGGACCGAAACAAATCGTCAGCTGGAGTTTTGAGGAGGGATACAGCGGAACAGTGACTCGCCCTTGTTGATATTCTCAGACGTCACGGGCAGGTAAGCCTCCTTGGTCGGGTGCAAGGGCCGGTCTCCCTCACCCTCGGCGGCAGCAGCCGACGTCGAGCCGTCGGTGCTCGAAGGGACCTCCGTTTTGGGCACTGCAGCGGCAGGCTGCTTGGTCTCGGCCGGAGCAGGAATAGAGGCGTCGTCGGTCGTCATGGCGTGCAAGAGGGGCGTAAAACTGGCAGAAAGAGGAAGAAGGAGGCAGCTGCGATGGGCGTCGAAGATCAACCCGAGCACGGCAGAGGGCGCGGCATTCGAGCCGAGGGGCGGCGGGCGGTCTTGCCCGCGGGCAGCTCGAGTCGGCCGCGAGTAACCGAACGCCAGGCAGGTTGAACTGCAGCGCCGGCGATGGTCGGTTGGCTTGTCTGCCGAGTGTCGTCCAGGTGTCGAAGGTTGCGTCCTCGTGCCCGGCCTGCGCATTCCCCTGTCGCGGCGCCCGCGCTTCCCCTGTGCATCCGCCCCCTTGGCTGGCCGCCGCGTGCTGCGGTGCGGCGGTCAGCATTTGCAAGATACACACCGCACACAGGCCACTGCTGTCAACACCAGCAGGTCGGGGATTTAGCTCAGTTGGTAGAGCGTATGCTTAGCATGTATAAGGTCACGCGTTCAATTCGTGTAGTCTCCACAGCAAACACTAGCATCTCTTTTTGTCCTTCTCGAGTCTCGTCGTGCGAGGGTACTTGCGAGGCTCGTGCTCACGAGTCGTGTGTCCAATAAGACAGGTGTGCGGGTGACAAGCTCTCAGTCCTTCCGCATCCCCTTCCTGCATCCGTCCCCTTAACACAGCTCGGTTCGGAAGGTCCGGGGACATGAAGATTTCGAGCACCCGCTCAGAGACCCGGCCAATCCAGCCGCTCATCCTCCTGCAGCGCCGCATTCTTTTATCGGAGGGGGTTGACTCGACAACGAAGGCCGACATGGCCGGGCGCTCGAATTTCAAACTTGGCTGCGTGGGGAAGGGGGAGGGGGGGGGGGGGGTTCAAACTGATTAGATGTGCGCCGGGTCAAATGGGCGTCTGGCATGCAGAGAAAGCCGTATAAGTGGAATGACGGTCGAGGCCGAATTGGCAGAAGAGTTCGACCGGGAGAGCAAAGTGAGGCGCGTCTTTGCTGGGCTGAGGGCCGTCAGGGGTTAACCTCCCCCCTGCGTCGCTGGCTGTCAACGGCTCGCAAGTTTCGTCAGCGAACGAGACCGTCGACCCGTCCGCCTGTGTGCAAGGTAGGAGCAGAATCGCAGTCGTGGAGGGCGGCGGGCGAGTCTCGTCTAGGTAGCGGCGCCTGCGCCCTCGATCGTGCCTGGGCCTGCTGCGCGTTGTCTCTCGTGCTCTCGTTTCCCCTCCTCTGTCGCGACCTCGCAGGCGTGCGTTTGTTGCGAGATACACCCCCCACCCAGGCAAGTGCCGACAACACCAGCAGATTGGGGATTTAGCTCAGTTGGTAGAGCGTATGCTTAGCATGTATAAGGTCACGCGTTCAATTCGTGTAGTCTCCACAATCAACTCTGCCTTCTCTTTTTACATCGTGTCCAAAGCCTCGAGCTCTTCGGCCGGCTTTGGATGGTCCGTGAGATAAGAGGTCGACTGATCACCGCGCCTTTCATTGAACGGTGAACATCATCTCTGAGGCAGCTGTCAACGCTCTTTCGAGCTACGAATCCGCTGCGCCACTCTAATCGCAAGTTTCATCGCATCACTTTTCGCCTTTCAGTGCTGCAATCCGTGCTTTCCGCTCCTCGCGGCGGCGTGTCATCTCCTTTTCCTTGTCCTCTTTAGAGAGGCCCGACAAGCTGACCTGCGGCGAAGGCTCTGCCGGGGAAACGGGAGCTGAGACGGCCGGCAAACTGGCCAGCGCTGCCGAAGACGGCTTGACTTTGTGCTTAGGAACCGCGCCGTTTGATGGCTTGGTCTGGACGGGAATCGGCGGTGCAAGGTCGTCCCACGGGCTGCGTGCGGCTGGCGTGGGAGCGGGTCGCGAGGTTGGGGGTGGCGGTGCCGGTGCCGGTGCAGGGTACAGGGGCGTCGGGGCCTCCTCAAAGCCACCCCAGTCGTCGGCGTCGTCGTTGACGTCCATCAGGTCTCCACCAATACCAGCGTCATCACCCCAGGCGTCGGCGATGCCATCCTCATCACCGAGGATGTCGTCAAGCGCAGATTTTTTGGCGCTGCCACCCAGCGATCGGCCGCCAGAGGACAGCTTCATGCCGGACGAAGCGGAGGCTGAGCCCTTCGGTCGACTACTGCTGGACGACGGCACAGCCGGGGCTGAGCTTGTGCTCGAAGGACGAGTGACCGGTATGGCCGGCGAAAAGGCGCCTGGAAGCGGGGGCGACGTCGCCATTTCAGTCTGCAGGTCTGACGTCGCAAGCTGCTTGTTGATCGATGCGAAAGCCCAGCCGGCAAGGGCTCCGGCAGCGCCGCCCGCCGAGCTGATGACCTGGCCACCGACGGAAGATGCGGAGCCGGCCTGCGCCTGCGTCGTAGGTGCCGCCGCGGTCGCGGCTAGAGACGGTAGGTTTGAGCCAGAAGCACTAGGAGCCGGCGCCACCTCAACCGACGCCGGCTGGGACGGCGCAAAATACGTTGTCAGTCAAGATCATTCTGCAGATCGCTGCCTGATACAGAACTAACCATTGAAGCGACCATGTCCTCCACCCGCTTGATGAAGAGGTTAATGGCGATAAAGGCTTGATCGCGGACGAGCCTGTGAAGTAGCCAGGTCATCAGGATACACAGCAGGTCAAACGCATCTGTGCCGCTCGACATACTTTTCTCGATCGACGAGAGCGGCCGAGACGGAAGGGATGACCTTGGAGGCCAAGTCGTCACGCTCATAGACGTCGATCGTCGCCATGAAGGCCATCAGCCCGGCGACCCGCGCGTGGACGAATGTATCTTTGAGTGCGCGGCCAAAGGCCGGGACTAGGACCTTGCGTTTAGTGTTAGGTCCGAGGTGCTTGGCCATACGGCCGATGAGAATACATGTGTTGGTCCGAATTGAAGGTTCAGGGTCGAGCTGCGACTTGGCAAGCAAGCGCAGGAGGTCGTTATTCATGAGGCGCTCCGAGAGCTTGGGTGAGAGGAGCGTTGCGTTATAACATCAGCATCTCCTGGCTTCCCTAGGGTGAACCGAAAAGACGCGGCGCACCTTGGGAGCGATGAGCGGCATCGCCTTGACGGTGGCTTCTCGAATGAGCGGGACGGTGTCGTTGAAGCCGGTGATCTAAGCACGCATTTTGAAGTCAGCAACCGCCTGGCAGGAGGTATTGACCCGACGCAAGAGGACTCACCAAATGCGGCCAGACATGCTCGCGAACGCACTTCTCGTCCATGAACGGCTCGAGTTCGACGAGACCCTCGAGGAGGGCCATCCGCGTACCTCGGTCGGGACTCTTGAATAGAGCAACGACAGGGTTCAGAACGCGCTTGGTGTAGTCCTCGGGAGGCACAAGCTTGCCAAAGGCGATGACCAAAGGGAGAAGCTGCGACGGTGATGAGGTGGCCGAGGCCGCAGAGGACGGGAGAGAGAGCGAGTGCAGGAGCATCGGCAGAATCTTGTGCGTCTGAAACGCTGCCGGGAAGACGGGAGCCGGCGGTTGGATCGCACGCAGGATCTCGGATCGCTCAGCCTCGCCCTTAAGGCCCCAACCCTCCAGTCCGTCGCCAACCCAAATAAACCGGTTGCTTCCGAAGATGCCCTGACGCCCTTCACCAAGTCCACCGCCTTCCTGGAGGAGGCCGGCTGCCGTCAGACGCGATTTAGGACTCGGGTTGAGCAGTTTCTTGAACGCTGGGAACAGCGCCGGTGGGATGGCACCGCGTGAGGATGGCTGAGGAGCCGGGTGCGGCGGCTGGACGGTGGCAGGAAGCCCGTGAGCCGGGTTGAAAATGGCGTGGATGAGGAGTCCGAGCGAGTAAGCGTCGTTGGAAGTCGGGTCGGACCTGAAAGTATCAGTCTGATCAACAGGACAGTCTCGCGACAAGACGGGTGCAGGGTCGGACCAGACGTACTCCTTTAGTACGCCCCAGCCGGCCTTGCGAACTTCTGGGCTGATGCCTTCCTCTCGGCCAAGGAGGAGTGTGCCCATCGTCCATATGACGCCAGCCTCGCGCTCGGCCTCGCGCGTTGAGCTCAAGAGGTCCAGGCCGCCGAGCCGCCACTCGCCGGACGGAGTCGCAAAGATCGACGACGTGCGGTGCGCGAGGCCATGTATGGCCATAGCCTGCGAATTCAGGAAGGCGAGCGCACGCTGCAGCCGAGACCGGACGAGGCCTGCCGTCAGCTCTCGGAGAATTGCGGCTGGCATGTTAAGTCAGCAGTCTCACTGTCACTCGATGAAGGCCCCAGATCAGGTAATCGATTTCTGGCGGAGGCGACGTCTGTGCGAGGATGGTCGAGATGGGTCGGACGCGCTCGGTCGCGATGTGAATGACCGACTCGGTCTCGTGAGCGTCAACGAATTTGAGGCTGTGGTAAGGTGCAGTGTGTCGGATGTCAGCGATCCAAGGACGTGCTGCCCGTTGTGTGGCAGGGAGACGCACATGTCGGGATGGCGCGTGCTTCGGATCTTCTTCAGCGCGTTCTTGGCCACGGGCAGGTAGGCCCGGCGGTCGGCCCGGCCCGCGTACGGGATGCTCGCGTCGAAGACAAAGACCGAAATGAGGCTGCCGTCGTCCTGTCGAGCATCAGAAAGGGGGCGTTAAGATTCGTTTCTAGGCAGCTCGGACGAGACAAGCCGTCGACCAGCGCTGCCGCCCATCACCAAAGCTGAAGGACGGCGCAGCCACAGAGCGAGGCGACCGATCCTTGGCCTCGACGCTAAGGTAGGTCATTCTTTCCTCTAAGCTTCCTCCTGGCCGCGGACTCACCCGCTTAACGCCGTCGTAAAGGCTCCAGATCGTGCCCTCGTTCTCGTAGGCTTGAACCTTGTCGCCAAGGGCGAACGGTAGAACCACGCCCGACTGTTGGAGGAGCGACGTCCCGAGCGACCGGAAGTACTCCATCGCGCCGATGGCAGGGGGAAGTACTCAACCAAAGGGTGCTCAAGGGATCTGGCAAGGAGTGCGAGAGGCGTCGGCTGGTCGAGCTGCTAGCGGTCCTGGTCGTCGGAGGGTCGGCACGAGCTTGCTCTCGCCCGCTGCACTTGGCTGCTCGGACCCGTTCGCATCTGGCTAGCTCTCAACCATCATCTCCAAATCAGCCGGTCAACTTCCTGAGGTATTCTGACAGGAACCGAGCCAACGTCAGTCTCTGGCTCTCAGCCTCCCGGTCGGGTCCGCCTACTCGAGGTCGAGGAGAAAGTCGGTCACCTTCACGACGACTCAGCCTGAGCCGACCCAGCGTTAGCTTCATCTCGCCCCTAACCTGGCCGCCTGTGCTCTCGAAAACTCAACGTCATGTGCGTCTTGCCGGTCAGATCAGCAGCCATTAGCCTCAGCTTCTTACTAAACTGCTGTGCCCTTGCTCCTTGCTCCCGGGTGCAGGCGTCGCTCTGTCGGTATCTCGTCGCTTCAGTCGCGTTCATCGCATAATGCGGCCTTTGCAACGCTCTCGTCCCAAATCTCGGCCACCCAGACCGAGTCGCTGAAGGCTCAGCTCGAGACCTTCCGGTCAACGCTTCGCGAGTTTGCCGTCAAGCACCGCGAGGAAATCAAGAAGGATCCGGTCTTTCGCATGCATTTCCAGCGGATGTGCGCCCACCTCGACATCGATCCGCTGGCCGGCCCGCTCCATCCGTCCTCGTCCGGCTCGCTCTCGTCCCTCTTTTCGACCCTGCTGCCGCTCTCGGACTTTACCTATGCGCTCCTGACGCAGATAATCGACATTTCGCTCTCGACGCGGGCACTCAACGGCGGCCTGATACCCATGCCCGATCTCCTGCGCCGGATCGAACGTCGACGTGGCGTCGAAGAGGGTGCCATTGGCGTCGACGACGTCCGGCGCGCAGTCGGGACGATGGACCCACTCGGCGGCGGCTATGAGGTTGTCTCTCTACCTGGCACTAAGGGCTCACTCGCCCTGCGATGCACGACAACGGCACTACAGTCGACCGACTCCTCGGCGCTCATCGCCCTCGCTCTCGAGACTGGCGGGCGACTTGCTCCAGGTCAAGTGGCTGCTGAGCTCGGCTGGGCCATCGACCGCGTCCGATCAGCTCTCCGAGGCGATCTCGTCGACAGCGGCGTCGGCTGGGTTGACGAGCAAGCCGATACAGCCGAAGGCTGGGAGGTCTGGGTCGGCGGAATGGTCGTATGGGGTGATTGAGCGAACCGTTCCTGCACAACCTCATCAATAGGTTATAGTCCGTGCCCCGCTCGGGCAACAGTGGCCGCAACCAGCGCTCAGCACGCAATGTCGCTCCGCCGATTGACACAGGTCGGTCCAGCATGCCTCTTACACAGCAGCGCCCTCCCTCAGTCCTGACCCCAGCTTTCATTGTCCTGCAAGTCTAGAATCGCGTCATCTTCGCGACCTAAGCAACGTACCCAGCTACCAAGCGGCTTTGCCCTTGAGTCCCCGCTTAGCTTGAGAACCCGGCACAACATGTCCGCCGCCCGTCAGGCGCGCTGGCGCTCTCACACTCAGCCCGGCATGCCAATCATCGCCTTTCTCAGGCACCATCCAGCATGCAGATAATCATCCTGTGCGGCCTTTCAGAGCACGCTGCCAATAAGAGTAGGAGCGGGGACGAGGCCGACAAGCTCGCCGGCGAGTCATTGCTGGGCGCTCGCAGACGAACTAGGATCATGTACCCCCTTTTCAAGCTTACCCCCTTTTCGACGCCATAAGCCTCTCGGGTTCAGGCGCGATCTTCGACTTACGTCGACAACTCCGACGACAGGGACGATGCCGCGCAGTTGCCCGCCGTCGTCCCTCGCTGACCGCAGCCTTGCGAGGTCGAGCAATCTCTCGACATCAACGACCACCCACCTTTCAGTTCGCCGCCCTACTCCAGTCATCAATCCGCCCTCGCCTCTCTCCAGCTCATTCGCTCGTCATGTCGGTTAGTGTCGGCGCTTAGGGCCGTCTGCCGGCCGGCACGCGAAATGGAGCTAACCACCAACGCGTGGCCCAACCGCGCGGGTTCAGGAGCAGCTCGATCTCGCGCTGACCGTCTCAGAGAGTCAGGGCCAGTCGGTCCAGTCCAACTCGGTAGACGAAGAACACGAAGCCGCTTTCCAGTGCTCGTCGTGCCTGGAGACTTTTCGGACCGAGGCGAGCCGCAAGAAGCACCGAAATGTTGCCCATCGGCCTCAGGTCAAGGTCGAGGTCGAAGACCCCTTGACCGACGACACGAAGGGTGGGTAGGCTCAAAGGGGGATCCAGTATCCGGCCCTAACAGCTGACGTAGTTCGTTTCGTCCTCTTGCTGACTACAGCCTGGAACGTTAAGCGCGACGCGGACGGCCGATTTTCTTGCCCAGCACCCGAGTGCACCTACGTCACGTCTCGCGCCGACCTATTCGTCGCACACCTCAAGGACTGCAAGCACTTCCGTAGCGGACTCCGAGAGGCGTGGCTGTCTACAGACAGATGGTCGCCTGACTCGCCCCCACCGGCCAGAGTTCTGCGGCGGCCCGAGAACCGGCCAGACAGTAACGTTGCCTCTTCATCAGCCGGTCAGGTGGACGCACCCTCTCGCGCTCGACCTCTCATTGCTAGAGACGATGCAGCGAACGAATACGGCCTGCCGCCTGCGGCCTCACGGAGATCGTCAGGACGGTACGGGCCAAAGGAGGATTTGGACTCGTACGCTCCTCCGCGACCACAAAAACGCCTTAAGCTCTGGGTAGCGGACGGTGATGGCGCTCAGGCCTCGGGCAGCCGGTCGAAGGCCGACGACATCATTCTTGATGACAGTGACGATGATCAGACGGCTGATATGATCTCCGAGTCCGCTTCCGAGGCTGTACAGGCGTGGCGCGACGAGATGTCTTGGGAGGACGCCAACTCACCGGAGAGCGGCGAGCGGCTCACAAGCATGGACGTCGTCCCAGAACTCAAACCTCATGTGGTGTCACCCCGGTGCAAAGGTGACGCCCTTTCATCGGGTCCGGAACATGACACGCATCGGCCCGACGCACCTTCTCCGTTTCGGCCGCCCCCTCCTTTCTCGCCGTCTCCCTTGCGTCTCACG
Source organism: Cystofilobasidium macerans (assembly GCA_014825765.1). NCBI lineage: Eukaryota > Fungi > Basidiomycota > Tremellomycetes > Cystofilobasidiales > Cystofilobasidiaceae > Cystofilobasidium > Cystofilobasidium macerans. Next base: position 125,711 of record MVAP01000032.1, on the reverse strand, counting down.
CTTCGATCAGTTCCTCCGGCAGCGACACCTCCAATTCCCCCACTCCCTCCTTCGGCCCCTCCGATCCTTTCGGCCCCTACCTCGGCAATGCCAGTGGTACAGAGGGCTCAGTCCCCCGCGATTGACACTCCGGACGTCAGATCGACAACACAGCCGATCCTTACCTCCGTTCACTCTGCTTCGCCTTCTCGTCCGATCCAGATGCTGCCGTTGACCTCAGGGCGGAACTCAAGGTCTCCAAATAACGCAGCAAGGACGCCCGACGATGCTGCCCATGCGTCGCGGACACGTCTCGTCGGGTCCTGCCGATCCGTGAGCAATTTTTTCATCATCCGTCATGTTGCAGTGCATACTGACGACACTTGTCTTCTCACTTTCGCCGACCGCCCGGCAGGCTTGACGACTCGGATGTCGAGTCGCTCCTCACCACCAGTCTGGAAGCTGTCGGTGCTGTCACCTCTAGTCTCGAAGCTGTCGGCGCCAGGTTGAAGCAGCAGAGGCAGTCCCTGCGCGAGCGAGACGATCAGGTGCGTACCGCTACCGGTATCGACAACTCCTGCGAGACCTCTCCTTCATTTCAATAGAGTCGGCCTGACCAAGGTCTGAACTCCTGAACGAAATGCACGCCGGACATAGGCTGTTAGTATCTTCTAACGGCGCCAGCGTACGACTAGCCTCTCATTTGTCGGAGCGCTGACCATGTCTCTGCGACAATGGCTGGCCAGGAGGTGATGGAGATGCTGAGAGCCCGTGTTCATTCACTTGAGCAGGCGAGTGCTCAGATGCACAGCTCTCTTGAGCACGCCACCAGCGAGCTGGTCAGACGACTCATCCTCTCGAGTCGCTTTTCGGGATGGGCATCGCTAATGAGACTAGCGTGACCGAAACCTGTTTTCCATCAACAGGAGCGACACAAGCAGGACGCTGCTGCCTACGAGCAGGCGGCAGCCGCTCACAAGCAGGAAACGGTAGCGCTCCAGGCCAAAATTGAAGAGGAGCGGACAGGCCGACTTGCCGCCGAGAAGCGGGCAGAGGAGCGCGCCGCTGACGCGCATTCGGCCGCCGAGGGGCAGGCGTCTACGCAGGCTAAGCTGCAGGCGTTGAAAGCCTTGGTCAAGGACCTCTGAAAGACGAGCGAGACGTAATGAGCGAGCCCCAGCCAGGGTCGCGAGAATAGGCTGCTCCGCCACGTCGAGCACCGACTCATGGTATGCTTCTTCGTTCTCTGGCCCAGTGGGCGAGGTCGGTGGACGGCTTGATGGGATCGTCGATGCGCGCAGATGTACATTATAAATCATTCCATTCTGATAAGTCTGAGTGGATAGCCGGGGCAATATGTGGCGGGAGTACGGCCAGGGAGGAGTGGAGGAAGGCCACAGCATCAGGCGACGATGGCGTCGTCGAAGAGACGCTCTTTGGCGCGGACCTGGATGTCTCCGTAAGCGGTCGCTTGCGAGAGCTTGACGGCGTCCTTCGTGCCCAGGACGAGAAGCTCGAAGAAGAAGCCTGCGGCGGCCTTGCGATTTGACTGGGGGTAGATGCGCCTTGTCAGTGATACTCGGCACTGACGTTGAAATGATCCACGCAAACTGACCTTGGCGTTGACCGTCTTGAAGTCGAGGACTTTCTCGTCGGCGACGTCGGTGATGAATTCAAACGCGTCCTCTACGGCCGAGGCTGCAGGCTTGCCAAGCTGAGCGCGGAGGACGCCAAGCGCGCGCTGCTTCTCGCGGAAACGCTGGCTCTCGGTCTCCTCGTCGTCCTCGGCGCCAAGGCTCCGAGCCGCACTGCCAGCGCGAGAGCTGCCTGCCCGCGCTCGACGAGCGCCCCTAGGTCCGTTGCTCGCGCCGGAGAGGCCTGACCGCTCGGAGATGACCGACTTGGCGCGATCGCTCCGGGCGTCGTCGAGCACGAGCTGATCGTCGAGGAAGTTGCCACCGGCGACGTCGTCGGGCTGGTAGTCCATGCCGCCGTCAAAGTCGTCAAAGGCCGGGTCGTCGGGGTTAAAGGGCCGACCCTCGTCATCGAGCTGGCCACCCATGCCGCCGAGATCAAGGTGGTCGTCCGGTTGGCCGCCCATGCCGCCAAAGTCAAACGTATCGTCGGCACCGCCAGCCAGCGACTTGCCGCGCTCGGTGCGCCGGCCGAGCTCGACATCTTCTTCATCGACATCGAGGCCAGCCTCGAGCCGCTGACGCTTACGGGCGGCCACGTCGTCCTCGCCGACCTCCCTGCGCCTGCGCAGTAGGCCCGTTACAGGGAGCTCGAACATTTGGGCCAGCTCAGGGCCAAGATCGGGTGGGCCGGCGTAGAGAACAACCTCGCCGTCAGCGCGAGTGCGCGTTGGCAAGTAGAAGGCGAGAGGATCCTGGCGGATCTCGCCAAAGCGGATGAGGGCAGCGTTGCCGGGGATGAAGCGCTGGGGCTGAAGGATAGCCGAGAGATCCTTGGCTCGTCGCGCGGCCTGCGAGAGCGAATCGTGGGCATCCAGCTCGGTCGTCTCGTCAAAGATGACGCGGACCGACTTCTTCTTCTTGGGCCCGGTTGGCGTAGCGTCGCCGGCCAGCGCGGCAGCCCGGTCGGCCCGGTTGGCCATTGCAGAGACAAGGGCGGCCGTCCTAGGCGTGAGGTTGCCGGCAGCCGACTCATCAAGTTCAGCGGGCGGGGTCGATAGGCGCGAGGCTACCAGAGGAAGAGGTCAGCTTTGGACTTTCACACTGCCATTTGCTACCGGGCGGGGACGCACACTCTCGACTCCGTGAGCGCTCACCGTCGAGGATGAGGTCGGGCATCGCCGGCGGGATGTCGTCGAAGTGGCCGCCCTCGTCCGGGTTAAAGTCCAACCCGCCGCCGCCGTAGCCCTGATCGTCGTACTGGCCTCCCACGCGGCCAAAGTCGTTGTCCAGCCGGGGGCTGCCGATGTCGAGGCCGAGGTCAATCGGCTGCTGGTCGTTGAAGTCGACGTCCATGTCCATCGCACCCGGCGTCCGGCGCGAGAGGTCGCCGGCGTTCGAGAAGGTGTCGTTCAGACTCCGACCGCCGAGTGAGAGGCGCGCGCCGGAGAGGTTGGCCTCGACGTGACGACCAAGCTCAACCGTCTCGTCGGCGTCGTCGCCGAGGTCGAGACCGAGATCGAAGTCCTGCGACGCGAAGCCGTCCGAAGGGCCAACATCAAAGTCGCGAGCGTTATCGCTGAGGCCGAGTCGACGGGCATGAGCGGACGACAGCGTGATCTGGCGGGGAAGCCCTCCGCCGTAACCTGTGTCGTCGAACTCGAACGATGGCAAGGGCGCGTCCCTAATGTAGCGATGAATGAAGGGTGGCGCAGCAATCAGCGGCGAAGCTCACAGAGGCGCGAGAGACAAGATGCAAGTCGCACCAGTCGATCTCCATGCCGAGGTCGCCGGCGTCATCGATGTCGAGATCGTGATTTCGGGCTGCGAGCTGGTCATCAGGAAGGTCGACCAATGCTGGACGGATTTGCTGTCGTTGCGAGGAGGCAGGCCATCCACTAGTCAGTCACCTACCACATTTATGAGTCACAGGCATTGCAGACGCACCATCCGGATGGTTACGAGCGCCTCGTTGCAGTCATCGAGCAGGTACTTGGCCTTTCGGGAGTAGATGCGACAGACACCAAGCAGCAGCTGGCCCGACAACCGGAGTGCCATCGGCTCGGCCTGCTCTTGCATGATGTCCTCTGGATGGAGCGAATGGCGCGGGAGCAGGGTGGTCAGCTGGGGTAGCAACACCAAAAGGAGCGTTCACTGATCGACCGGGAGCCCTACCCGAGAGCGCCTTCCCGCGCCGCATCGCTCGCGCCGCCCACCAGGTGGCCGGCCTAAAGTGGCGACAGCCTGACCAGCCGCGCAGCGAAGTAAGCGAGTAAGGATAGTGGAGAGGCACTCACTGACGGACTGCTCGACGTCGACGCTACCGACCTGGCCCTTAGTCAGGCGGCTCTCCATGTGGGCAGCGAGCCAAACCTTGGCGAGGGCGCCCTTCTTGCTGAGAATGGCGTCCGAGTAGAACATGACGCCGTGGAGATTGATCGACCGCTGGATCGGTTGTTTGTGAGATAAGGCTTAAGAATAGAAGATTAATGTAGAGGTGAGGAGGTGGCGCAGGAAAGAGGGAAAGAAGAAAGGCAGATGGAGAGGGCAAGAAGGGTGTCGATGAGAGGCGGGCGTCAGCTCGGAGGGAAGGCGGGCTGAGAGAGGCGCGCGTTCGACGCGTCGAATCAAGTCCTAGGGTTATCGAGCATCGATGAACAAAGGGGGGGGGGGGCAGAGCGAACAGCCAGCCGGCCCACAAGGGTGGCAGCATGAGGGCATTCCTTCAAATCAAGGAAAGCCTTCTGACACCTTAGTGTCGTGCAGCTTTCTGGTTCGGATGATCAAGCGTCATAAAAGTCGAAGGACAGGGGTCGAGGTAGGCACAAAGGCAGGACAAAAAGAAAAGGCAGTGTTTGCTGTGGAGACTACACGAATTGAACGCGTGACCTTATACATGCTAAGCATACGCTCTACCAACTGAGCTAAATCCCCGACCTGCTGGTGTTGACGGCAGTGGCCTGTTTGGGGTGTGTATCTTGCAAATGCTGACCGCCGCACCGCAGCACGCGGCGGCCAGCCAAGAGGGCGGATGCACAGGGGAAGCGCGGGCGTCGCGACAGGGGGAATGCGCAGGCCGGGCACGATACTCTAGATATTCGCTCATCGCCCATCTGCTGCGTTCGGGAAGACAGACAATTCCTTCGTGTGTGGGGCTAAAGGTCGGATGGCATGCTATCGACTGATGCTGTCAGAGTTTACTCGGTCTGCCTCATGACCTTCCGCCCACGGATTACCCCGTCCGAGCGGCGGCTCGGACGCGACGCTTACAAGGTCCTTCCCGTCTGCGGACCACCATTGCGATGACTCAGAGCTCAGTTCCGGAACTGAGGGAGTGGAGGAGGTTAAATGACACCTCAGCGTCCGCTGCTCGACTGCAGGCGTCAAGGCAGGCATCAACTGACGAGATACATCGAGGCCGATCTTTCCGACGCGGCCGGTCATGTCGCCGAGTGGCTCCGTCGAATTCGTCGCACGGAGTGTCTCCTTGACCCTGAGGCGCGCACAGTGTCAGGACTCGAATCTTGTGGGAGGAAGAGCCCCACGCACTCTTTGGAGACGGCAGATCGCTTGACTTTGTCGATGACCTGGGCGCTCGCCTGGAAACGACCGATGACTGGGCGGTGGTCCGATGTCCGCAGCTCGGCGCGCTCGTATGAGTGCAATTTGACCTGATCGCTCCAGTGTCGTTAGTGTCTCGAAAGTTACTGGCAAGAATGCAAAGCCTACGAACGTTGAATCCGCGATAGACGACTCGATCAGTGTAGGCCGGAATGCGAGCCTTCTCCGAGGTGTCGTAGTCGTCCGTGCCATTGTCATACTTGTACGTCGGCCTGGATCGCACTGACGTCATAAGCGTCTAATGACACGCAACCAGGAAGGCGCCGCTCAAGACGTACAGAAAACTGATGCTGCCCTCGGCGTAGCCGCCGAATGCTGCGCCCTCGCGCATGACCCGCAGGAGCTGGTCGGCCTGCAAGAGCCTCGGCACGTCGGCCTCTATGGCAAGCGCACGGGCTTCGTCATTGGGCAGATCAATCCGGTAATTGAAATCACCCGCAAAGAGGACAATGCTGTGTGGAGACGTCATCAGCAAACGTCTACACAGCTCGTCGCTCGGAGGCCGGCCAAACGCACTCATGGCTTCGAAGCGTTTTGCCGCGCAGGAAGCGCAAACCTGCCTCGATTGTGTGGAAATCAGAGTTGCGCTCTTGGACGTTCGAGTGTCCCGCCGCGAGGTGCTGTTCAAAGACAGGAGGGAAGGACTGAGTCGCAGGCGCTTGACGTCTTGTTGCGACTCACAGGACCCACCGCCGTGACAAAGCAGATGGACGTGTCGAAGAGGTCCAGGCGGATGGCAACGCCGCCCTTGTTACCGCTCATGCCGCGAAGACCTGTCTTTTTGGTAGTCGACTCAACCTTTCTGACGGCACCGGCCAGTGATTCCTTGATGAAGACTATCAGGGCGGTGCCAACAAGCTGTGAAGGGAGCTCACAATCAATTTCACGTGCGGCATCGGGATCAAGATAAACGCACCTGATCGCTCCGCAGAAGCAGATACTCGGACTTTTTGCCGGGGCGAGATGCGAGGGTGTCAGTGATAACCTTTTCCCAGAGCCGGCTGCAAGTTCCAGAATAAGGGTCAGTCAGCCGACCGTCCAAAAACAGAGCAAGAGAGAGGGAGCCGAGGCGTACAGCTTGGAAGGGTCGGTTTGAACGATTTGCTGAGCGTTCAGAGGAACAATCTCCTGAAAAGCGACCGCAATCAGGTCGGGACTAAGTGATGCGACAGAGCATTGGTCAGCAGCGGGCAAGCATTGTTTACCCATGTTAGATCGTCATCGAGCTCACTCATTCGATTTGGCTGCGAGGTCAGGTCCGGGTCAGCGGGTTCGACACACAAGAAGTTATGTCGGTCCTAATTACTCACAGCTCGACGGTAGCAGCCATGGCAAGAGATCCTCCGATGGCGACTTGCCGTTGAGATTCCATGTACAGGCATGAGCGGTGAATTCCTGATACGACCGGAACTCAGACGACCTGTGCACGTCGATGGCTGACAGTCAGCTCAGCGAATCAGCAGGAAGACGATGATGCTTAACGCGCACCTTTGCTTCATCATTTCGCGCTGCTTCTCTTGGAGAGGATCATGAATCTCGATCGGCCTTTGGTCCGCCCGCATGCCCTGCAGAAGTACCAGTAAACGGTCAGTCGGTTAGGACGCCAGCTGCCACAAGCACACCAGAGTGCCGGACGCACCAACAGCATGTCAATGGAAACCTGCTTCGAGCCATCTGTGAAGTTGTTGATATAAGCACTGCGGAAGCACGCGACTTGCACAGTCAGTGAATATTTCGCAGGTGAACAGCAACAACAGCTCGATCCGGGATGTACCGGCCAACGCTTTTGCTCGCATCGCTCAGAAGGCCACCGAGGGTCCGCTTGCCGGTGCGTGTGAAGCTGGTATTGATTGCGCCGGTGCCGGCGTAGACCCTGAATCAGACGATATGGGACTAGCATTTGTCTGTTACTGCGCGGCGAGATATATAGCGAAAGGGTCTTACTTGGATAAGAGGTCCCCATTATCAGCCCAAAGGTTGGAATGCGTCGTCCAGAGCTGTGGGAGGTTGACCCATGTTGGGTTCACGGACGAGACAAAGCGCTCAACGACCGCAGCGGAGAGAATCTCGCAGACGACGTTCGTCCGGTCGAGACTGAATTGGATAGTAGCGTGGCGATCAGCGGCAACACTGCCGGCAGAACCAGGATAGCCTGCCGCACCAGTCAAGGCAATTCGTCCGAAAGACGCCGCGCTGCTCCTCAAGGACATGCGCCTTGCCAGACGACGCTGCGTCGACGAGCGTCCAGCCGAAGCTATCGATGGCGTCGCGCACGGCCGGCAACGAGCGGATGCCGCTTCGGACGCTCTCGGCACCGCCCACTCGAACGGCGCCGTGAAAGTCGAAGTTGGTCATCGCGACCAGGGGCGGAGGCGGCTTTGACCGGCCGTACGCATGGAGGTGATCGTTGTAGGCCGCCGAGAGGACCACTTCCTGGTCTTTGGTGCCGAGCAGACTACAAGAGAAGGGGTATCAGATAGAGCTTGAGGCCGAGCGATGGTCGGAGGAAAGGACTCACTTAAGGTTGTGAACGCGCTGGTAGATGTCAACGAGCTCGTCAAAGTGCTTCTCGAAAGCTAGCTGCGAAACCTGCGGTGGTCGCGTGATTTGCAGCTTCTGCCCAAAGGCCTGCATGCCCTGTTGCTCCCAGAACACTGCACAAAAAGCAAGTCACAGCTTCAGCTATCGGACAGTCGTGACCGCGGCTGGCGATGGACTCACAGGGCACGCTGCCGCGTACCTGCGTCCAAGACATGCTAATGTCACCGATCGAGAGAACAGTCTCAGTCTGGGAGAAGCTCTCACGTCAGTCACTGTCTGACGCGTTGTAAAATATAGTAATGGCACCTCACCTCGACAAAGTTAGCCGTGTTGCCATCCTCATCGACGCCTCGGCTGTTGAATCGCGTGCCAGCTCTCCTACTACTCAGCCTTGAGACGAGAGCCAGCGTCAGATTTTCCGACACGTATGGCAGCGGGATGATCGCCGTCGAGACAAAGCCTTGAATCAAGGGAAGCTACGGCCGTGTAGCAGTCGCAATCAGCTTTATCGATCGTCGCAAACGACTTGATCCTGGCGAGGACGTACGATGATTCCCCAGGCTTCGAGCTCTGTGCGCTCGTCATCCTCAAGCTCGGCTGCGAACTCGCGGAGGCCACTGAGGAGGAACTGGTTCCAAACGAAGCGGCGATCCTCGTCGCATGCCTGCTCGCCTGTCTCTTCTAAGCTAACGCCTGCATCGCCTTCGCCGCCTCGCCGCAAGCGCTCCTCGACACGTGAGCTCAGATCCCAGCTCCCACCGTCGGCGAAGAAGAAGGACCCCGCTTCGAGGATCTTCTTCATGCCTGCGAGCGGGTGCGAGAAGAGCGGCGGCTGGGCTGGCGCCTCATATTGCGAGGTGCGCTGCGCATCGCTGTTGAAGTCGTCCGAGCCGTTGAGAGCGGGATCAGCGTCCCATGTCGAGGTCGTCAACGAATGGTACGAGATTGTCAAGAGCCTGGACACGGGCTCGGCAGGGGACGTGCTGTGGACGAACCGCGCGGACTGTTAGCGCTCAACATCTCGGCAGCAGACAACACAGCAGCAGCAAGAGGATCAGGAGGGGGAGACGCACCCAGTCGCTGGACGGACGTTGCCCACCTTTCGTGTGCCGCACGCCAGCATGAGGAACGTCTCGCGAACGAGACTGCCGCCGGGTTCCTGAGAGCCGCCGCCTTCAACAAGACCGAGCACGCCGGCGACGTGCCCGTGCCATCGCTTGAAGTCTCCAGATCCTAGGCCGAGGTCTGAGGTCGGAACGTACTCGACGACGACGACGTTCGAGGATTGAGCAGACTGCTGCCGGAAGACGAGGCTCTTAGTGGATGCCGCAGACGAGGCGGGTGACAGGACGAGCGTCCGAGGCGACGATCGCTTCACGTCTGCGACCGAGATGGGGCGAACGAGCGCCGTCAGCTGGAGCTCGACAAAGGCAAGCGGAGCAGCTCAGAGGAACGTACAGAGATGAAGAGGGCTATTCATCGCCGAACTCAGAGCGACTGTCCGCACAGTTTAGCTGGACGAGCACTAAGCGATGAGAACGGTCGGGGCTTAGGAGAGGTCCGGAAGTCGACCTGCGAGATTGGCTCCGGATCTGACGAGAACGGCTGGAAGACGAGTCGGATGTTGAGCGGGACCTCTTGGAGCAGATAGCTGAGACGAGCTGAAGCAAGGTGTGATCAGGATGCGGGACAAGGGGCCGGCGAGTGTCGTCCCGGTGTTGGAAGCTGCGCCTTCACGCCCGGCCTGCGCATTCCCCCTGTCGCGGCGCCCGCGCTTCCCCTGTGCATCCGCCCCCTTGGCTGGCCGCCGCGTGCTGCGGTGCGGCGGTCAGCATTTGCAAGATACACACCCCAGACAGGCCACTGCCGTCAACACCAGCAGGTCGGGGATTTAGCTCAGTTGGTAGAGCGTATGCTTAGCATGTATAAGGTCACGCGTTCAATTCGTGTAGTCTCCACAGCAAACACTAGCATCTCTTTTTGCTTTTTGCCCTCTGGGCTTTGTGCCGTTGCTGTGATCGATATCGCCATCGTCAAGGCAATCCTCTCTATACAGACCGACCGCCACTGCTGCTCTGCCCTCTTGCTCCAACGGCCAGGCAGAGGCTTACTCGAGGACGCGTCGAGTTGCTCGATCGCAGGTCGACGCGCCCTGAAAGAAAGCAGCGGACGCCGCGGTCGCGACGCCGACCGCAGACGACCACTACCCGACGTGCTACCCCTCCCCTCTCTCCTTCGCTCTTTCCGCTGCTTGCACGAACTTCTCGCCCTCATCACTTTGCCAGCAGCTTGCCTGCCGGAGACACCGTCGCGTGTTTGAGCTCATGCCGTCGCTGAACGGCCACAGCACGATCCTCGCACCGACCTATGGCCCTCCTCCTACCGGCAGAGGCTTGCAGGACCAGAATGCACCGCCACCCGTTCAAGACCAGAACGCCGTTCCGGGTAACAGCACAGGGCTCCAGCAACCTACAAGAGTGCTCAGCGTGACGATGAGTGGCGCCGACGAGGACGGTGACACTTCGCGCAGGGCCGCATCCACCCACGGCGCGGGGGAGGCCGCCAGCTCGGAGGAGTGCGAGGACGACGAGGACGATGACGATGACGCTGAGTCGGACATTGACTGCACGCCGCTCCATGGTCGGTCGCGCGCTCCTTTATACGCGCCTCTGCGTAGCGGCCGGCTGATCCATCGCTGCTGCCTTCTACACGTCTACCGCAGTCGAGGTGCGCCTCGCTCCATACTCGACGCTGCGCCACGACCACGTCCGACACATCGTCGAGACTTTCATTCGCGAGAACTTCACCAAAATTGCCGTCGGAGGCGTCGAGGTTGACGGCTGGCGCGAGGTCCGCATCCTCGAGGAGAACTGCGAGAGCATTGTCGCTGCCGAGACGCGTCCGTCTGCCTTGCCGTGGACGCTGCGCCTCAGCTACACACAGCTGATGCCAGCCATCACTTGTCGCTTCTACCCCTCCTGCGTGTCATTCAGCGCTCGACATGCCCTATCCGCCGCTATCAATGCTGCTGCTCCAAACGCACGTCTACCAGCCCTCACGGGTCACCTCGCTCGAGGAGTTTACCGCCAATCTCGACGAGGATGAGGACGAGAACGGCATTACGGCCGCTAGCGTGCGCGAGCTGCCGAGCAAAGAACTGCAGGGCCTGTGGGACACGTGAGTCATTCTCGGACCGTTGGCTATATGTAAATCAGCTGACTCTATTAGCCAACGTTTGTTCGAATGATCGACCCCTCGCAGGCTCATTTACGGCGACGACGTTAAGAACAAGCTGCTTAACTACATCTATACCACCCTACTCTTCTCGGACGCTAATGTCAACTTCAACATCGTTACCTGGAATCGGTTAGTGCCCTCGGTGGCGCATACACGGCTCTGGTGCTATTGCCCCGTTGCAGCGCAGCCACTAACGCTTAGCGTTTGGCCTCCTCGCGCCTAGGGTTGTCCTATTGCACGGTCCGCCGGGTACGGGCAAGACGTCGTTGTGTCGAGCTCTAGCGCAGAAGCTAGCAATCAGACTCTCGAGTCGGTGCGTACCTTACTGTATGGCTGACCCTCGAGAGACAGTAGCTGATGAGGCCTCGTTGCGCGCTGCTTTCAAGATATCCGCACGGCAAGCTGATCGAGATCAACTCACACTCGCTCTTCTCCAAGTGGTTCTCGGAATCGGGCAAACTCGTGCAGAAGCTCTTTGCAACCGTGACAGAGATGGTCGAGGACGAGTCGGGCTTCGTCGTCGTGCTGATAGGTGCGAGTCTTAAGTCTGAGAGGACTCTTGCTGCGCTTGCCGCTGACCTGAAGGGGAACAATCCTTACAGACGAGGTTGAGAGCCTGACGGCTGCTCGAGCAGGCGCTGCGAGTGGGACTGAACCCTCTGACGCGCTTCGGGTGCGTCGATAATCAGGCAAGTCAAATCTTACGCGGCGCTGACGCTCTCGCGAGGAATGTATCGCAGGTTGTTAACGCCTTGCTAACTCAGCTGGACAAGCTGAAGAGCCGCAAAAACGTCCTCATCATGACGACGTCCAACATTGCTCAGTCAATTGGTGCGTCTCGCTTTGTCCAAGAGAGGCGGCATGCGGCACTAATCCTCGCGAGTTTCTGAGCAGACTCTGCCTTTGTCGACCGGGCCGACATTAAGCAGTACATCGGCCTCCCTCCACAACAGGCGATCTACTGGATCCTTTGCGGCTGCCTGACAGAGCTCATGCGGAGCCGGATAGTGGAGGACATGGTCCGCGCTTTCGATCCTCTGTCCTTGTTGCTCATGTGCTGACTGAGGCGCACGAATCACAGGACCTTCTCGATTGGAAGACGGCCGAGCTCTTCCACAACACCGGCGCGTCCGCAACCAAAAAGGACGGCGCGAAGCGTCTAAGCCTCAGGCTCTACGCGCTCGCTGGTCGCTGCTCCGTGCGTTCTTGTCAAGGTCTCTCGTCGTCACCATCAGCGATCTAACCCTCGACTTCTGACCTACATAGGGCATGTCCGGGCGCACACTTCGCCGCCTGCCCGTCCTCGCGCATGCACGTCACATCTCACTCTCAGCTTTGCCGGACGTTGGTGGCAAGGCGACTCGGCTTGAGACCTGGATCGGTGCGATGGAGAAGGTCGTCGACGAGGAGCGCATCGCGATGCAGAGCGTAAAGGATGGCGGCACGACGGACTTATAGGAAGCTGCCTTATCGGAAACGCAACAAAGCGAACAAAACATGAGAGAGCAGAAGGGTTATCCGGCAGTCAGACGGCGACCTTCTTCAGGAAGCCTTTCATCTTGCTGATGGCGCCGGTCGACGGCTTAGAGGGCCTGTTGGGCGGCCGCTCACTCTTCCATGAGCTGCTCCGAGGCTTGATAGAGGGCGCAGGCAACGGGTGGTCGTCGGTCGGTGTGATCGGCGAGGCTGGCAGGGTCACGATGCTATTGGACGGAGAGGTCGGCGCGAAGGTCGAGGACAGGAAGTCGGTCTTGCCGTGCTGCTGAAGGGCCCGGAGATCGAGCGATGTGAGGAGGGGAGGAGTCGCTGACCGCCGACCGTCAGTGGTGGATGAGGCTAAAAGGCCCTGTCTTTCGCTAGCGGGCTCAGCCGGTCTGCGGGGGGTGCCATCCTTCTTGAGGCTGAACACTGATACGAGCTTCTCGGGTGAATCGCCGATCCAGGCATTGAGATCGCCGTCATCTGACGCGTATGTCGTCTCGAGAATGATCTCCTCAACGGACCAGTCGGCGTCGGCGGCCCGCAGGCCACGTCCGCGCTTGACGTCGGAAGTCCGCCGCAGGTGCGAAGTGAATTGCTGCGGCCAGTGAGGGAGCGGTTGGCCGCCTTTGCCAACCTCAGAGAGTAGCCATGCCCATTCTTGCTGTGAGAAGGGGAGCGCCTACGCGTCAACGCCGGTCTCGAAGTCGAAGTTGTGCGCAGGGTAGTCACCTCCTCCTCGAGATCCAGCCAAACATTCCCGTCCTCGGAAACGTGCTGGGTGCTGCGGCCAGCTCCGACGTGCCGGGTAGCCGTCTCACCACGCCAGACGACATCCTTCGAGCCCGGCTGGCGGGTCTTCTTTGGTTTTGCGGGCTACGTCAAAGCAAGCTAGCAATTAGCTCCGCAGAAGGTTTCGTTCAGCGAGCCAGACGGATCACGTACTAGATTGCCGAGAAACTCCTCAATCTCGACCTTCTTGGCGTACGGAAGCGGCCGCGCCTGCTCGGCCATTCGGCGTCGCTCCTTCTCGCGTTTGGCCTGCTCCTTCTCGCGCGCCGTCAGCATTCGCTTCGATGCAATGTCTCGGGCAATTCGGTCGCCGGCCTCTGCATTGTTTGCATTGTGAGTCGTGGCAGCGGCCCGTGTTGGAAGCGCCTGCCGCATCGGCGACGTATACGATCGTCGGCGGGCGCCTGCGAGTGGCGTCCGAGGCGGCGAATACTGATAGCGGTCGAGCGAGAGCGACGACGTCGAGTAGAGCCTCGTCGTCCGAGGCCGGCCATAAGGCCCTGAGGCTAGCGAGCCAAAATTGACGGCCGTTGGCGAGACGCCTGGCGAGGTCGGAGGCGACGGCTGCAGCTGGTAACCGATCGGCAGCGTTTCGAATGCGCCCAGGGAGAGCGCCCAGTCAGACCGGCCAGAGTGAGCACTTGAGGTGGACGGCGAGCGCTGGAGCCGAAGCTCAAGCAGCCGGGCGGACGACGGCGTCGGGTTCAATATGATGATCTCTGGCGGTGGCGCCTTGCGTGTGTGAGGCCGACGGGCGGCATCAGGTGTTGCGTCTGACTTAACGCCGGCTGGCGGCGGGTGCGCGATGAGCGACTGGCACAGGGACGACCGGCGTTGTGGCCGATCGTCGGCTCCAAGGAAGCACGTCGACTTTGACGACAAGCCGGGCGACGGCGGGAACGACGAGGACGTTGCGAGAGAGGACAGCGTAGGCGAAGCCATCTCGGAGCTGAAGTCCTTGGAACGCGGTGAGGGCACGAAGGAGGACCGGCGGGCTGAGAGCGGAGTGTAGGACGACCGGCGCGAGCGCGGTTGGGAGTGGAACTTGGGGTTGGAGGAGGACCGCCGGCGGTGACGGGCCTTTTTACCCAGCGAGGCTGAATGAGTTGTCGTGGGATCGTTGGCCTGCGGCGGCGATGGCGCGGCCCTGCACTTGGCGAGCTGCTGGCGAGCTCGGAAGGACTGGGTGTTGCCGAGGACGGCCGAAGGTGTGAACGGCTGGCTGAGGAAGGAGGGGCTGTCGGCTCCAGGAGTGAGATCTGGTGTCGGCGAGAGGTCGGCAAATGAGTCTAGCAGGGCTTGGTTGCGGGCTTCTGGCGAGGTCAAGCTGGCGGCTGCCGGCAGCGGGGTTGTCGTCGTCCTAGGTGAGATGAGGGAAGAAGGGCCCATCGTGGGTGGCGAACAGGAGCTGTCGGTCCTAGCGAGTTTGGTTTGAGGCTCTTGCTGAGCAGTTTGTCGGTGCTGCCGTGGGGCGAGGAGATTGGGTTGAAAGCTGAACGAGGGCGGGCGAGGATCGAGGGCGGATGGTAGTCAGTGGGCCGTAAAGAGCAGGAAGGTTCGTCGGCGCTCTTCAAGGAACAGTTCACGGCCATGAAGGGGGTCGGATCAGCAAGCATGGCTTGGGCCGGCGGTGATGAAAGGGAGTGACGGTCAGGGGAGAACAAAAGGGCAGTGGCCTCTCGCGAGAGATCGAAACCCGTCGAGCTCGCGAGGAGGTTGGGCGCGCAGCGATTATTAGCCGAGTACCCGTCGGTCGCCCTGACCTCGCTCTTCCATGTTCACCGTCACCGCGAGAGACACGATCTGGGATCAGACGGGAGGGAGACTATCAGCCACAAATGTGTTCAACGAGCAAGGGTGTATACCGGCTGACTGATGAGCATCATGCAGAGACCGTCTCGAGGCGCGCGAAACATCTGAAACGCTTAAAAACCTAAGCCTTGTTCGCAGCCGCTGCCCCTTAAAGCCGATCTGAATCGCGTGGGCCGGGGCCCGGGAGCCGATTGGGACGTGAACGATGGGTCGATGACCGATCCGGCCGGGTCTCGGTTCCAGACATCGGCCGGCCAAACAACGAGGAGAGCCGCATTCGAGAGCCAGCCCTCCGGAGGGCGGGTCCGTAGCTGAGGCAAAAGAGAGAAGGAAGGGGGGCGAGAAGCGGTGGGCAGGTGCAAAGAGGCGGGTGCAAAGAAGAGGCAGACTGAGAAAGGGCGGGTTTGACAGGCGGGGCCGAAGTAAAAGGCAGTGGATGCAGATGAAGGGATGCAGGATGGGCGATAGCGATACAGGAATGGATGGGGTCCGCGCCGAGCGAGGAGAACAGCATGCCGCACGCGGCAGCCGTTGAAAATCCGAGTCATGTGGGCGCAAGAGTAAGGGTGCGATGGAATTGTAAGCGAGCACTGACACCGGACTACGACCGCCATCGTCAGGCCGATGGTCGGACGTGATCAACGCCCATGAAGCTGGGGCTAGACACTCAGAAATAATTGCCAAGAGGGTTTCCAAGAGTGTCGGGCGTCCCTTTGACCGAGTAACAATTGTTGTGAGCAAAAATAGGTCCGGGTCAGAAACAACTTCCTGCCACGCACCATTGGTCGTCGGGTTTCGTCGCCGAGCACTCGGAGCTTCGTCCATCGGCGGCGTCAAGGGCGCCGGGGCCGTCTCACTGAAAGTCGCATCGGTCGTAATGCTGAGCCCGTCCGCAGGTCTGGACCTGGACCTGGCCCAGGCGTCCCCGTTCGCGTCGATGTATTGGCCGCTGTTGTCGTCATATTGACCGTCAAGATTCTCGTCGTCGTAATATTGGCCAAGCGAGTAAATACTCTGCTCGTGACCGTAATCCTGCGGGAAGGCCGGTGAGGCGGGCCACCTACGAGCACATCTGAGTAGATTGAGCGCGAATCGCGGTCGCCCGGGATAGTCAGAACTGTGATGGTATTGCCAACAGCCGAGCCACTCGCATCGGCACCGAAGTCACCGATCTCCGCCGCTGAAGACTTTGGCCGTGACTGAAGGGCGCCTAAATCGGCGTTGCGCAGCGTCGCCGAGACCTGCTTTGCGCTGAAGGAGACGATGCTCGGCCGGTTGACGTTTGGCACCGCGCTCATCTCTGGCGGCTCGAGAGGGCGCTCGTACGCTGGCTTCGGCAGGCCCCAAGCATCGAGGACGTCCTGGCCGTGAGTACTCGTCGCGACCGTGCTGGTCGACAACTGGCGCAACGACGTTTTTCGGGTGACCTTGATCGGGATGGCCGCGGCATGAGAGGCAGGCACATCTTCGGCCAGCTGATGAAAGACCCGGGCACGACTACCGGAGGTAATGTTAGTTTCCCGGAATGGCGGTGGATTCTTGACAGATGACAAGGGGCTGCCGAAGACGCTGCGTCGACGGCCGCTATAAATTGGGCCTGCGGGCGACGACGAGAGACCATTGACGTCGGGTGTGCGGCGGCGGCGCCATTTTACAATGGTCAGGAGGATGAGACCTGGGTCGACGGAAACGGTCAGATCAGCTGGGTTCTGATTCAAGAAGATTCATTGCCCACTGGAATCGGTCGCACCAAGAAGAGCGGTACCTCCGACGGCGGCGGCGATGTAGATGCCGATAGATGCGCTGCCCGAGATCGCGCCGCTGTCCGCTGACGAGGAAGTGGACAAGGACGAGGGTACTGGTGCCGTCAACGAAGAAGGCGAGCCCGGGGCCATGATGAGGGTTGAAGAAGGGATCGGAATCGGAATCGCAACGGTTGCCCTGCAGATTGGTCAAGGTTCCGCATCAATGCCACCCCATAAAGTCGACATCCATTTCGGATGACGAACCGATTCGTGACGCCAGCAATGCGAAACGAGTCGACCAGGAGGACACCGTCCCCTCCATCGCCGGCGTTGCGCATCTCAAAGCGATGTGAGCCATCAGCCAGCCCGCTTGAAGACCAGACCAGTTGACCGCCGGTAATGTCGTCTCTGGCGTCAACGTTGACGCCGGCGCGGACGACACCCAAACTCAGCCCGTCGAGGAACGGCTCGAAGGAGCCGACCATAGGACTGAGGGGACCGTAGACGGCAAGGTCGGTGCCACTGAAGTTGAAGCCGAGGGTCGCATCGGCGGTTGACGTCCAGGCGAGCGAGTTGTTGACGGCTGACGAGAGGAGTGGCATGAGCAGGGCCGCTTGCGTCTCATTTAGGACGTTGGCCGAAGGGTTCGTGATTGACAGGAGCGACCAGCCTGCGGAAAGCGCAATCTCGCCCGTCTGCCAGGCGCTATCGTCCAGAGTCGAGACCTCGACACTTGAGCTAGTTGGAAAAGGCAACGGTTTAGAAAGCGGCGCTACTGAGCTACAAGACTAGCACTTACCCCTCACGGTGGACCTCAATGCCGATGATGCGAGCGACGCCCTCCTGGCTGAGCTGGCGGGTTGTATCGCGAGACTGAAACTCGACCTTGAGACTATGCTTGCCAAATGGGAGACCGGTGATATTCGCCGAGCTCGTCGACGAGAGGTCAGCCATAGCGGAGTACGCCGTGTCGTTGAGTGAAAGAGTAAGATTATAGAACGACGTCGGCTGGATAAGGACGCTGAAGCCGGTTCCTCATTTGAGCAAGACCAAACGCGGCCAAAGAGTCAGCTGATGAGACGCTAATACGAGCTAGACAGTTGAGGGTAGGCAGGACGCACCCTGCAGCTCGGCCTTGACTGCGAGAGGGCTGTTGACGGCCCAGCCCTCGGCGTATCGCTGACTCAGGCCCGTCCAGGCGCCCTCGTTCGCCCATCCTTGCTGCCACCCGCCACCAGCCCAGCCGCACGAAGGTCCGTTGATGCACGGGCTGAAGTTGAGGAGGGGCGAGAGCGTCGAGACGAGCGTCGTGAGCGTGGCTGGCGGCATGCTAGCCGTGGGAGCTCGGAGGGGCGGCGCTTGATCGAACGTCGCGTTACTGATGCTGAAGTGGCGGCGAAAGGAGTCAACGAGGGGACTATCAAGGCTGAAGGCCTGCCTGCGTGCTGAGTGGATGTTTTTGCGCTAAGGCAGGAGACAGGAGGTAGTCGAGTCGAGCAGAGAGGGGGACCGGTGACCGACGCCGGCGAGCAGAGGCGCGAGCTGATCAACAGTCGCTCTGTAGGAGAAGGAAAGAAGGTGGTCTTCGGTCGGAACCGAGTCGGTCGCAGAGGCTTGGGCTCGCGCAATTGAGTATGATGGAGGAGTGGAGGGCTCGGACGGGCTAGGCGACAGGAAGCGGAGAGGGAAGGCAGCTCATGTCGCCTTGCTGCGCGGCCCGAGCCCGCAAGGACAGGCGCGTTTGCGCGCAGCTCATCTACCGCCCGCTGCTCGCCTCTCGTGAAGACATCGCTCAACAAAGGCGGATCGCCAGACTCTGGATGGAGAATTCATGGGATCAGGTACAGCAGCTCTGCTCGACCTTGCGGCAGTAGCAGCTCGCCCGAATCTCAACGTCGGCCACGGCGAGAGCGATGTCGAGGTCGACCTTGACCACGTTGGCGAGCGCCGTCTGGCCGAGTTTGCGGAGGCACTCGTGGTAGCCGTGAAGGGCCCAGACGTTGCGCGGGTGACGGAGCGCTCGAGGCAAAGTCGTGTCGTACCCGAGGTCGGCGGCGTAGACGGCCGCGGCGTCTTCAATGTGGCCTTGCTCAAGCAGAAGTGCTGCGAGCGCATGACGTGGAGGCTGCATCCAACCCCAAGGCTCGGCGTAGACAAGGCTGTCTGACCGATTCACAGCCTCACGTAGGTGGGCGAACGCAGCGTCGAAGTTGCCCTTGCGGTAGTCGAGTTCGCCTGCGAGCATCGACTCGCCGACGGCGAGGATCGCGTGCGCCGAGTTGGGATATGCCCTTCTGGAGGCCGGGATGCCCGCGCATGCCTCGCGAAACAGCTCCTGCTCCTTCTCGGCCTCTGGGACGTTGCCGAGCACGGCGTGAGCCACACCGCGGGCGTAGCGAAACGTCGCTGTAGTCACCGCGTACAATGCCGGGTCGTCCGGCATTGGCAGCGAGAGCAGTTCACCCCAGAGGCCGAAGCGGACGAGAACGTGGGCCCGGTCGGCTCGAAAGGTCTCGAACCAATCGGCGTTATCGCCACGCCTCAGGACGCGATCCGACAGGATCCGCTCAATCTCGTCGACGCCGGTCCGGGCCACTTCGAGCTGCCCGTTGAACAGCGCTGCGTAGAGTAGGAATTCGACATTGTGTACCCTGTACACCGTGTAGAAGTCCGAGTCGTCGGTGCAACGCTCGTAGAGGCGGTCGGCAACCATCGCCTGCGCATTGGAGGCGATCGCTCGCCGGTAGTCACCCATGATGATGTCGATGTGCGACGGCATGTGCGCGAGATGCCCGGAGGCGGGGATGAGGTCACGAAGACGGTCGCCAGGGGCAATGGCGACCTCTGGCGTTGGCGAGAGCTCCATCAGGTGGATCCAGAGATGGAGAATGCCAGCGTGCGTGCGACTGCGCGGGTCGGCGAGCGCTCTGGCGAGGACGTCGCGGACCTCGAGCGTGTGGGCGTCAGAGTTGGGCTTGCCCGTCGGAATGTCCCAAAGCTGCCAGGGTGCGAGGTTCATGCGCGAGTCGGCGTAGATGGTCGCGACGTCGAGATCGTCTCCGTGCTTTGCGTAGACATCCCTCATCCGATCGCCCCAGAGACGGGTGCAGCGTTTGAGCTCAGCCGCGCTCGGCGTCGGTTCGGCTACCAAGATGCATGCGCAAGGTGTGTATTGGTTACCGAGAGACGTGTGATCAGAGGATTCGTGCGGAACGTACCCGGGTAGCGGAGAACGAGCGCCTCAGCGAGGGCTCGCTCGACCGGATCCGACGCGTACTTGACGGCGAGCTCAGCCGCGCGGATACATGTCGAGAGTAGGCCAGGCAGCTCCTCTTTGGATCTGAGCTGGAAGGGGCGATTGTAGTGTGCCCCGTGGCCCAACGAGAGACCCCAGAAGGCCATCGCGCAGGTAGGGTCGTGCAGGAGCGCCTGCTGGAAGCATCGGACGGCTTCCTCGTGGTTGAACCCATAGATCCACTGCAAGCCATTGTCGAACCACTTTTGCGCGACCACTGAGGTCGTCTGGACCTTGCGCGAGCTCTTGCCGAGGTCGTACGGGTACGAGCCGACGTCCGATGCTTCTAGCTCGATGGGGACAACGAGCGGGTCGAGCGACGCGGGCCGGGTCGGCCCTGAGGAGGAGGCGAAGGAGGAAGCAAACGGGATAGTGACCATGCGGGCTGGAGCCTGTCTGAAAGGGGACCAGGGTGAGCCTTGGTGATCGTCAGCAGGAAGAGGGCCGTCAACTCGGAGAGGAACGCGAGGAACGATCCGATGGGCGAGAGATGCTGTCGGCCTTGGCCGCCCGCATTACGCTTACTTACAGACGCGTCACAGCCTGGCCATAACTCGCCGTCGGCTCCTCGGCTTGCGCCTCTCGGTCGACCCGCCATCCATCCCCACACCCTCCCGACCGGCTCCTAGTGTTCGACACCCCAGCACGATGCTGCTCTCGTCGACATTCACGGCGGTCACCGTGGCGATGCTCGCTGCTCTTCCAGCGGCCGATGCCTTTTACCTGCCCGGTCCGTCTGCACAAGAGCTCACCCTGCCTCTATGGTCGCTCGGCCGCTTGACCGCGCGCCTGACCTGATCTCAATCTGACCTTAGCCTTTCCCTTGCCTCAGGAACCGTGCGCACGCATTTATTCGCCGGAAAAAGACCGACAGGAGGTTTCAACTGACCCAACAACGTTCTTTATATGCTTGTGACCTCATAGGCGCCAAAGGACTACAAGTCGGGCGAGCCAGGTGCGCCGCATCACCCGCCGCAGCCCCGCAGCCGACCGGCCCCTTGGCTTGGCCAAGCTCCTTCCGCTGCCTGTGACTTCTGTCTGATCGTTTAATCTTACCAGTGCTTGTCTCGACCAATGCGATTGCTCCGATGCTGTCGACAAAACTCGTGCGTCTGGCTGCTGGGCAAACTGCTGCCGCGTGACCGACGCGCCGACCCGGCTGACGCGCCCCCGTACTCGTCTGTACCTAACCCTGACGCTGCTAGATGTCGATGATTTCCTGTTCGTCGCCCCGACCAATTTCTCCGAATCATCTGTGAATGAAGTACTGACCTCTTGGCTGTGCACTACAGACGACTATTACGATGAGAGGCTGCACATGTGTGCGCCCAAGGATGGCGCGCAGAAGGAGCCCGAAAGCCTCGGTTCCATCCTCTTTGGCGACCGCGTCTTCAGCACGCCCTTCGATGTGCATACCTTGCGCTTGTCACTCCTCCACTTGGCCATCCATTCACTGACGCCTATGCGCTGACGCCCTGCAGATCGCGATGCTGCAGAACGTCTCGTGCCAGACGCTGTGTCTGACAACCGTTCCCAAAGACGACGCTGCCTTCATAAACCAACTTATCCGGGAGGACTACGGGTACAACTTCCTCGTCGACGGCCTGATGGCGGCCGAGGTCAAGATCGAGCAGCGTACAGGCGAGAAGTTCTACGATGTTGGGGGCGTCAACCTCGGTCAGGAGGACGAGAGTAACCCGGAGGTCCCGGTCCTCAACAACCACTTCGACATCATCCTTGAGTATGTCCTTCTTCAGCTGACCGATGTGAGAACGAGCGGATGCTGATCCTGAACTTGAACCAGGTACCACACGCGGGACAACGTCAACTACCGGATTGTCGGCGTTCTCGTCTACCCTCGCTCGTGAGTTTCGGCCGCCTCCTCAACAGCTTGGCAGTCTCGGCGCTGACCTGATTCCCACATCACCCTCACCCGATCAGGACCGCATCGATCGTCGAGGGCAAGACTGAGCCTAATTGCCAGGCCCCGACTGCTCAAGTCCTGAGCGAGACATCTGACAACCAGAGTGCGTCAAGATCGCACTGACCCTTGAGCCCCGCTGCCGAGCTGAAGGCGTCTTGGTGATTTTGCAGTCTTCTACACGTACTCGGTCGGCTTTGTCGAGTCGTCTGTGCCGTGGGCTGTCCGATGGGACAAGTACTTGCACGTTTTTGACCCGAAGGTACGCTGTTACGCTGATTTGACCTCACTCTCGGGCTGTCCTGTTAACATTGTGAAACGGGGCTGCAGATCCATTGGTTCTCCCTTATCAACTCGATTGTCATCGTCGCCTTCCTCTGCGTGATGGTCAGCACAATCCTGTACCGACACGTCTCTAACGACATCAACAAGTGCGTGCCCTGCTCAGGCCGCCTGACTACTGCTCGATTTGCATGCCGGGCTAACCACGCTGATATCCGGCAGGTACCACGCCCTCGACTTGTCTGAGGACATGAACGTCCAGGAGGACCAGGGCTGGAAACTACTGCACGGCGAGGTTTTCCGCGCGCCATCGCACCCGCTCGTGCTCTCGACCATGGTCGGCACCGGTGCCCAGCTGAGCGCAATGGTCGCCGTTACGCTCGTCTTCGCGCTCTTCGGCTTCCTCTCGCCGAGCCTCCGTGGCAGCCTCGCCTCGACAATGCTCGTCTTCTGGACGCTCTTCTCCTGCGTGAATGGCTACGTCTCGACCCGCATCTTCCTCTCATTCGGTGGCGAGGCTGTGAAGAAGCTTGCCTTCCTGTCGGCAACCCTGTTCCCAACGTACGTTCTCCGCCCGAGGAACCTCACACGTCTCTGTCCAGGACTGAATCTTTTCCTTTATCGCTCTAGCATTATCTTCGCAGTCATCTTCCTCCTCAACCTGTTCCTCGTCGGCGCCGGCTCGTCGGGAGCCATCCCCTTTGGCACCATCCTCGCCGTCGTCGTCATCTGGTTCCTGATCTCCGTGCCTCTGACGATTGCCGGCGTCTGGTTTGGTATCCGGCATGGCGCGCTCGAGCACCCGACGCGGGTCAATCCAATCCCGCGCCAGATCCCTCCGGGCCCGACTTACCTCAAGAAGTGGCCTGCGGCAGCGCTTGCCGGCCTCCTGCCCTGGGCGGCCGCTTTTGTTGAGCTCTTCTTCGTGCTCTCAAGTCTCTTCGGCAGCAAGGCCTATTACGCCTTTGGCTTCCTCTTCCTGACGCTCTGCATCGTCATTCTTGTGCGTCCTGTGCCTTGCAATCGTCTGATCGACGGAAGGCTGATGGCTTCTTTTCGCAGACGACGGCGACCATCACCGTCCTTTTCACCTGTACGTTTCATCAAATACCGCCGGCTCCAGACCCGAGCTATCTCTGACCTCCCGCCCTCACAGACTTCTCGCTTTGCGCTGAGAACTACCGCTGGCACTGGTACGCCTTCACGACTGGCGCCGGCTCGTCCCTTTGGCTTTTCCTCTACGGCCTCTTCTACATGGCCTCGCGGCTCTCGCTCGACAGCTTCACGAGCGTCGTCCTTTACCTCGGATACCTGTGGGTGTCTGACCCATGCTTTCAGTTCTCGTCGAAGCCCCCTGCTGACGATCTCGAACGTCCGGCTAGGCTGCTGCTGTGTCTCGCAAACTTCCTCATCTCGGGCTCGATTGGCTTCATTGCGTCCTATGTCGCGATTCGCAAGCTATACGGTGTGTCTGGCGTCTTTGCCCCGGCAACGATGGAAGCCGATAGCTGATCTCCCGACGCTTCTGCTCGCCCCTCAGCTGCCGTCCGGATCGACTAGACGGGCACGAGCTCGGCATGTCTTGGCCGTGACTGCATCAAATGGTTGCTCATTCTATTGCTACGAGGACGTGGTTGCCCTTGCCGACCTGCAGGATCGCGAGCTTGTCGTCGAGAAGGTCGGACTCGGTGAGCTGGAGCTGGGTATTGGGTGCCGAACCGGCCGCGGGCGGCGACACCTTGTCTCCATTGAGGTAGAGGCCACCACCGGCAATCGTCCGCTGGGCGGCCTCTGCGAGATGTGTAAAGACAACGTTAGCGTTGCCTTCGGAGATTGATCAGCTGGCCAGGTACACACTCTGTGAAGGCACAGCGCCCGCCTCCAGCGCAATCTTTGTGTAGCGCAGAGGCAAGTCCGCCCGCTTAACCCGCAACAAGCGTCGGTCGTCGGCAAAAGCTGCTATGACGGAATCGACAGGAAGCGATCGGGGGTCGCGGGCCGAGAAGAGCACATCGGTCTGGATGAGGGCCTTCTCCAGGCCAGACTCTGCAAGCGACAAGCCTATCAGCTGCGAATGCGTTGCTGCTGCCGACTGGATGGATGGCACACACCGCCGTGAACAAGTTGGGTGACCTCTGCGGCCAGCGTGCGCTGGGCCACATTCTTGCCAGGACTCGTCTGCTCGAAGCAAGGCAGCGAAGGTGATCAGTCGTCGCTCACCCCACAGATGTCTGCAGCGAACGCACGACCTGCTGAGCCATGATGGTCTCGATTTGCTCGAGCGACAAAAGGGTGAAGAGTTTGAGATAGCGGCCGACGTCGGCATCTGGCGTTCGGTAGAAGAACTGAAGCGGCACGGCCGGCAGTCAGCACTTGACCTTACCCCGGCAGTAGGCAATCAGATTTTGTTTTACGCACTTGGTAGAAGTCGAAGAGACTCGTCAAGCGCTCGTCGAGCCACACGGCGTTGCCGGCACTCTTGCCAAACTTCTCTCCGCTCGCCGTCGTTAAGAGCGGGATTGTTAGCCCAAACGCACGCTCCTGCCGAGCGGCTTTGGGCGCCTCTTTGCGCTTCTTGCCAGGCAAGGTCGGGACATCAACCACGGGTGTCGCGTCAGCATAATGCCGATGGATGAGGTCGATGCCTGCGACTATGTTGCCCCACTGGTCGGACCCGCCGAGCTGAGCGGCGCAACCGTGGTTCAGATGCAGGTGCAGAAAGTCTTGGGCCTGAAGAAGCTGGTACGAGAATTCGGTGAAAGATATGCCCGACTCTGACGCCAGACGTGCTTTCACACTGATAGGCAATGTCGGTCATCAGACCGGTCAGCAGAGGCTGGCATGGTCGGTAACGAAGCGGCGCACCTGTCTTTGGCCAGCATCGTCTGCACCCGCGCATGCTTACCGGTGCTGCGGAGGAACTCGAGCAGCGACATATGCCCGAACCAGTCCATATTGTTAACGACCCTAGGCTTCTGGACAGGACCGACGACCTCGACTTGGGCGTCGCCGACCAGTCGGGCGTCGGCGTACGCCTGGCCCCGGGCAAGGAAGCGCTCGTACTGCGCGGTGATGGCTTCGACATTGGCCTCGAGCTGCGCTTTGTCAAGAAAGCTTCGTTCAGACGAGCGGCCAGAGGGGTCTCCAATGGTTCCGGTTGCTCCTCCGACCTGAGATCGTGACGTGAGTTGCCGTGGCGGGAGTCAGCAAGGTGCCCTTGTCAAGTAGAAGCCCGGGCGCCGACCTGGACTTGCGAGAGCGATCGCCTGGTGGCCGCGGACGTGGAAGTGTAGGAGGCTCAGCATGGCTAGAAGATTGCCGGCATGAAGGGAGGTTGCCGTCGGGTCGACACCGAGGTAGACGGCCAGGGGCTTGGAGCTGGCCTGGGAGAAGTGCTCGCTGCACATAGGCGAGAACGGGCCGTCGGGTCAGCCCGGGCGCCGGCTCGCGCGAAAAGGGGGTCGAGTAGTATTCACCTCGTCACCGCCTGGACAAAGCCCCGGCTGCGAAGGTCATCGACAACGGTCGAGCTATAGGCCCGTAGACAGCGCTGGTGGAAGGGCCTGAGCGCTGGCGACGACGTGAAGCGGTACATGGCGGTTCAGAGGGAGTATCGTCGACTATGCCGTTCGCCCGCGGAGGCTTCGCGCCGCCGCTCCGAGCGAGCGAGGCTCGAGTTGATGACGGCTGTGCCTGGTCTCGACCTGCCAACGCCATCTCTGCCATTTCTTCTCGATCATGTCGACCCGACTCACCTTAGGCCGCCTCTACGGCCAGCGCTTCATGCGGGCCCAGCCTGCAGTGATTGGTCGATCGTCGCTCGCGGCCGCTCGGCACTACTCGCAGCTTCCTAGGGCGACCGTCGGTGGCCCATCTACCGGTCCCCAGGGTGCTCAGGCGGCCAGCCCGACCAACCCCATGTCGTCGGCCCCGACGCCTATGCCTGAGATGGCGGAGCCCGCTCGGCTGGATACGAACCTGCCTCCGCCGGCCGAGGTCGTCACGCCGTCGGAGCCCATCGTCGTCGCCGTCCCACCCCAGGGTGCGCACCCAATGGCGACCGCCCTGCCCGCCGTTAGGCCTGACTTTGTCGAGCCGACCCCGGCCCCGGTCGTAATCCCCCCACCCTCGAAGACGGCTGAGGCTCCTTACGAGCCCAACACCTCGTCGGTCGTCGACACTCTCAATGACAAACTCCCGCCAGCGGCCGAGCTCGCGGCCAAGATGCCGACCCCCCCCTCCGCGGCTGAGCTGAGGTCCAAGGTGCCCTCGGCGGATGAGCTCAAGGCGCAGCTGCCCTCGGCCGAGGAGCTCAAAGCCAAGTTGCCGACGCCGCCCTCGGCCGCTGAGATTGCTGCCAAGATCCCCGACCAGACACCCAAGGTCGAGACGGCTCCCGTTATCCCTCCTCCGCCGCCGCCGCCTCGGGGTCCTTGGTTCCCAAAGACGCGACGTGCGGTCCGGACGCTCGTCTACCTCGCCATCGGTGGCATTGCTTACACCTACTACTCAGACTCATCGGCCGCCGCCCACTCGGTTATCGTCATGCCCTTGCTTCGGGCGCTGACTGATGCCGAAGACAGCCACAAGCTTGCGATCCAGGTCCTACAGTGGCCGCTCCGGCCGGTCGACAAGGGCGTTGACGACCCCGTGCTCGAGACCGACGTAAGGCATTGATACGCGCTTATGGATATCTGAAGCTAGCGCTGATTGCTTCCATATCGCTTGCTTCAGTTCTTTGGCCACAAGCTCGCCAGTCCTCTCGGTCTCGCCGCCGGTTTCGACAAGAACGCTGAGGCTGTCGACGGTGCGTCTTTAGCCCACCTGCGGCTACAGATCCCTTCGCTGACCAAAGCTTGGGGAGAGTAGGTCTCTTTGACCTCGGCTTCAGCTACGTCGAGATTGGCAGCGTAACGCCCGCGCCACAGCCCGGCAACCCGAAGCCGCGCTTCTTCCGCTTGACCGAGGACCAATCGTGTATCAACCGCTACGGCTTCAACTCGGACGGCCACGCCGAGGTCCTTCAGAATCTCCGCAAGCGGCTGTACACCTTCTATCACCGCTACCCTGCGCTCTACAAGCCTGCCGGTGCGGGCGAGTCGGCCCACCCGGTTCCTCCCGCTGGCCTGCCGCGGTCCCTCATTCCTGGAAAGCTGCTCGGTGTCAACCTTGGTAAGAACAAGTCGTCAGACGCGGCCTCGGACGAGGATTACATCCGCGGCGTCAAGACGTTCGGCCAGTACGCCGACGTCCTGGTCATCAATGTCTCGTCGCCCAACACACCCGGCCTGCGCAACCTGCAGGGCGGCACACGTCTCGGCGAATTACTCAAGGGCGTCGTCGACGAGCGCGACCGTCTCAAGACAGTCGACGGCATCCTGCCTAAGCTGCTTGTTAAGGTCGCTCCCGATCTTGACAGCGAGGAGCTCAGAGACATTGCGAAGGCCGTCAAGATCAGTGGCATTGACGGTGTCATCGTTAGCAACACAACGATCTCGCGTCCGGCAACGCTCAAGTCCCGTTTGTACCGGCCCTCTGTATGGCATGGTATCCCGCACAAAGCTGACTTACTATCCCTCTTACGACCACTAGCCAATAAGCGCGAAGTTGGCGGCCTGTCTGGTCCTCCGGCCAAGCCTCTCGCGATCAAGGCCTTGCGTGCCCTTCGCGCTGAGCTGCCGGCGTCGGTCCCGCTCATCGGCTGCGGCGGCATTACGACCGGCGAGGACGCGCTCGACTTTGCGGCCGCTGGCGCGTCAGCCGTGCAGCTCTACACGTCTTTCGGCTTCCGCGGCGTCGGTGCGCCCCGATTCGTCAAGGACGAGCTCGCTGAGGCCCTTAAGGCTCGCGGGACGAGTTGGAAGGCAGTGGCGGGTGGTAAAGCTCTGCCCGCGCTTCTCAACGGCGAGAAACGTTAGATGAAATAAAAGATGGGCCACGTTGTATCCGGCGTCTCGTCATCTGTCGTAGAGGGATGGACGAGTTGGCAAGTATGTGCACGCCTGTGACGACTTGCGAGCCGGACGGAAAGCAGGCGAGCGTCGAGACCTCCTCACGCCTCTGACGCCTACCTCCGCGACTCCCTCCGACGAGCCCAATTAGCGACCCATCCTCGCCATTCAGCTCGTCCTGATCCACGGCCGACTGGAATCTCAGCATCAATGTCTGACCGTGTACGTCGTCCTTTGTCCTTAAAGGCTGCTGTAGATGGAAGCTTCGACAGGCAACGGCTGCGAGCTGGCCGGCCCAACCTCAGCCTCGGCGAGCCCTCTCGCTGAACCTCTCGCCTCCCTCGCCCTCCGTCTACCCCAGGCGGCAGCTCTTGCAGCGCTGAAGGCCAAGAGGAAGGCAAGGGACGTCCCGACGACCGCTCCATCGGTGCGCCGCGCTGCCCCTTCGGCGCCTGTCCCCCTGTCATACAAAACTTCCGCCCCGTCGTCGGCGACGACCTCGTCCGGGGGAAGCGGTAACGCGCCCAAGATCCTTGTCCTCGGTAGCTCGAGCCCGCCTAAACCACAGGCCAACTCGCGCAATGGGGCTCAGAACCGGGGTCCACTGCCGCCTCCGGTAGTGGCGCCGCCCAAGCGGTCATACCTCGATTACGATGAGGGCGAGACTGTTGCCCGGATTGAGCCGCGAGGTCCAGTGGTTGCCGCCAACACACCGCTGTCGTCGTCACCCCTCGCATCTGGCTCAGGCTACTTCCCGAGACCCGAGAAGCGGCCAGGACAGTTGAAGAGCAGGCTTGGGCCTGGCGGTTCGTCAGGCCCGTCCGTCATCCCGCTGCGGCTCGGCGCCGACGGCAAGGTGACGGACGACGTCGATGACGACGACGACAACGACGAGGATGACGCCCTTATGAGGACATCTGCTCAAAGGCGAATTGGAGCCACCTCGTCGTCGGCCTCGTCAGTGATGGCATCGCGGAAGCTCGTAAGCCACAACTCGGGCGTGTCGTCGCGTCAGAGCAGCCCAGGCTCGCAAGCATCGACCTCAACGGCCGCCAACCTCGCTGCTCAATTCAGCGACGCATTCATCGATCAGGACGACGCGACCATCACGCGTTTCGCCAATATGTTTCCGACTATTTCCCGCTCCCGCGTCGTCAAGACTCTTCAGGACAGCGGCTGGGAAGCTAGCATCGCTGCCGATGTTCTTCTGGGCCTGACGCCCGCGGTGCCCATTGTTCATAACGTCGACTCGGATGTCACCGCCGACGACTTTGAGATCGAGGAGGCCCCGGCTAAATCTAAAGGCGTCTCCGCTATCTACGCCAAGCGGCGAACGTCAGACCTTGATGGACACAGCCAGAAGAAGAAGAAGCGCCGGCACGGTAACGCGAGCGACTCTGGCAGTGGCGACGACTACGGCGACGAGGGCACGTCACGTCGCAAGTCGGGCCTACAAAAGTGGGAGCGCGATGAAGACCAGGAAGAGGAAGAAGCGCTGGTGCGAGGTCTCCGCTCTGCTTGACCGAGTGCTTCTGCTGCTGACTGTGATCGCTTTCTGCCTCCTTCAGGTTTGGTTCAACACGTGCACGCCGGAAGAGCTACTGGCGATCACGTCGTGTTCGGCTATCCAGGCGACTTCGATCGTCTCCCTCCGACCGTTTGAGTCGACCGACGATCTCCGCGCCAAGCTTACAAAGAAGAAGGGCGTCTCTTCCCGCCTCTTTGACGGTTACATTGAGGTTATGCAGGGCTACCACGAGGTCGATGCCGTCCTCAAGGGCTGCGAGAAGGTCGGCCACGAGCTCGAGCGCGCGATGAGCGCCTTCATGCAGCTCAAGGAGGACGATGACGAGAGTCGCGCTGGCGAGCTGAGCGTTGTCAACGTCGACATCGACGTCGAGCAAAAGCTAGCCGAGGAGACGGATGAGCTGCGGCGGGAAGCTCTCAAAGGCTATCTGAAGGAACAACCCAAAACGATGACAGAAGGAGTTCAACTCAAAGATTACCAGGTGAGCCGCTCCGTCGCCATCTGGTCTGCTATGCCACTGCTGATCGACGCGACCACTTCAGTTGCTTGGGATCAATTGGCTCAACCTACTATTCAATCGCGGCCTGTCATGTATCTTGGCCGACGAGATGGGTACGCTCCATTCCCCTTCCCTCTGCTTCAGTCTCCTTACGCGTGACAATCTTCCTGAGACATCACCTCGCGCAAACACAGGTCTCGGCAAGACTATTCAGGTCATCGCATTCCTCGCTCACATCAAGGAAGAAGACTTCCTTGGCCCCCATCTCATCATCGTGCCGTGCGTCTCTCTCGTCCCTTCTTCGAGACGATGGGCTGCTCAATCGGCCCGTTTTGACCTTCTACTCGTTCAGATCATCCACACTCGAGAACTGGGCGCGCGAATTTGCCCGCTTTTGCCCGACGCTGGAGGTTCAGACCTACTATGGCTCGCAGGCGGAGCGATTCGAGCTCTCCAGCCAATTCCTGAACGACAATACGCTTGATGTCGTCCTCACAACGTATCAGATCGCGAGCGGTACGAACAAGGACGACCGCAAGTTCCTCAAGCGGATGAAGTTTCAGGTACGCCCAGCGCTTGTCCGATTGTCGTTCGGTCACGGCAGCTGACTTGTCGATACCGGCCCCCTTAGACCGCCTTCTTTGACGAGGGTCACCAGCTCAAGAACTACAAGTCGGCTCGCTACAAAACATTGATGGACCTTCCTGTCGACTTCCGCGTCCTGCTGACGGGCACGCCTTTGCAGAATAATCTGCAGGAGCTCGTCGTACGTCCTTGCTACCCCTTCAGGCTGGGTAATATGGATAGCAACCCTGACGCAGCAAAGTTGCGCAGTCTATCCTCAACTTCATCCTGCCCGACTACTTCAAGGACGCGGAGGACTCGCTTCGGGCGATCTTCAAGGTCAGCAGCGACTCTCACGCCAGTCAGCTGTCACGGCAGCGCGTTTCGCGAGCGCAAAAGATGATGAAGCCGTTTGTGCTTCGCCGCCGGAAGGATCAGGTATGGACCAGCTTTGCCACCAGAGCCGGTTGTATGCCCGCTTACAGGTCGCTTTGCTTTCGTCAACATCGCAGGTGCTCAAGGACCTGCCGAAAAAAAACCTCTTCGTAGAGTACTGCCCGATGACCAAGGGCCAGGCCGAAATCTACCGCGAGTCCGAAATCTCGTCATCGAGAACCCTCAAAACGCTCGCGGCCGAGTCGGAAAAGTACAAGAAGCGCGGACCGGCGCCCAAGGGCAAAGACCGCGTCATTGGTAATCTCGAGTGGGATACCGGTCCGTCGGACAAGAAGATCGGCGACTCTGGCTCAAACGTCCTCATGAACTTGCGCAAAGCCGCCAACCACCCGCTCCTCTTCCGAAGTTACTACACCGACGCCAAACTCAAGGTCCTCGCCAAGGATATCATGAAGGAGCCCGAGCACATGTCGAAAGACTATGCCTGCATCATTGAGGACATGGAGGTGCGCTCGCCGACCACCAAGTTCAACCCTGCTCGTATCGTCACTGATCCGCTTCCCTTCTGCTGCGATTCCAGATCATGACCGATGCTGAGCTCGACAACCTTTGCAAGCAGTTCAAGTCGACGCGTCGTCATGTCCTTCCACGCGAGGCCTTCTTTAACTCGGGCAAGGTCACAGTCCTCAAGCGGCTGATCGACGAGGCCAAGGCGCAGGGCAAGCGGCTCCTCGTTTTCAGCATGTTTACTCAAGTACTTGACATTATCAAGCGCATCCTTGACGAATGGGAGATCAAGTGGGTCAAGCTCACCGGCGAGACGAAGGTCGACGAGCGCCAGAGCCTTGTCGACGAGTTCACCAACGACGACAGCATCACCGTCTTCCTTCTGTCGACGCTTGCCGGCGGCATGGGCATCAACTTGACGGCCGCGTCCGTCGTCGTTATGTCAGTGCCGCTCGAGCAAGATGGACGTCCCGATCGACGGCTGACCATCTCCCCTGCTTCGTGTGCGTTTCTCAGCTACGATCAAGGCTTCAACCCGCACAACGAGAAGCAGGCGGCCGACCGCAGCTATCGCAGTGAGTATCCTGTCGCCCATCTTTCACATGATCCGAGTCTTCTGACGACCAAGGCCTCGTTCTGCTCGCATTCACAGTCGGTCAGACGCGCGATGTCGAGGTCTACACCCTGATCAGCTCTGGGACAATCGACGAAGACATCGACGACCTCGCGCGGTCAAAGCTCGCGCTCGACGCTGCAGTTGCCGGCCGCGAGGACGATAGCTCCAACGAGAACGCAACCGAGGCTAAGGCTAAGTCATCGCTGCTCTCGAAGCTGCGCACTAAACTCGACATTAAGCTTGAGGGCCAGCCGCAGTCTGGCAAACAGAAGGCAAACTCTGAAGACGAGGTGCCCCCGACGACGCCGCCGCCTCCGGCCGTCATCGACGTCGACATGGAACCCTGATCACGAGCGGAGGGGCCGCTCTAATGATCAGCCTGCCACTGCGAATCTTATCACTTGTTGTAATCCGAGAGACTTAGAATACAGCGCCCCTTTGTGATGCATGTACTCGC
The DNA here is from genome assembly GCA_014825765.1 of Cystofilobasidium macerans. Classification (NCBI taxonomy): domain Eukaryota; kingdom Fungi; phylum Basidiomycota; class Tremellomycetes; order Cystofilobasidiales; family Cystofilobasidiaceae; genus Cystofilobasidium; species Cystofilobasidium macerans. The sequence continues at coordinate 92,855 of MVAP01000032.1, read as the reverse complement.
ACAGATCGTTGGCCGGCGAGCGAGATGCAAGGGTGTCTCATTGGTATATGGTATAAGATGATGGCTCGGCTAGCGCAGGCGTCAGAGGGAACTGAGACACTTTAGCCGAGCGGTGAGGGGACGGTGAGTGGAATGACAAGGGTATGTTCGACCAAGGTCGGCAGCGGCGGCGTTGAAGGAACCGCTCGGGTCGGCGGCAGGACCGAGAAGCTGATCACTGGAAATAGACCTGAAAGTGTAGCGGGCAAGAGCGCAGCGAGTCGACGTAATCAGCGCCGATCACCCCGGCAGATTGAAAAGTATAGCGACGCACCTGTGATACATCGGAGACTGCAAAGGCAAGATTGCAAGCTGGGCACTTGCGCTGACGGGTCGAGATGCGATTGTCGATGCATTCCTTACAGAAGGCTAGCCGCAAGAGTATGGGAGTCGTCAGCCCCCGCCGGCCCTGTGGGAAGGATGTGTACAGATGGACTGACTGTGCATGCACTTGGTGATGCAGTGCGACCGGAGGTGCAAGGAGCAGGTCGAGCAGCGAAGGATCGACTGCGATCACATGGGAATTCGAGTCAGCCAACCGCATTGAAAAAGAAGGAAGTGCTGACGTCCAAAGACCCACGTAGAGCTTGTCGCGCTCCTCTCGGAGCTCAGGATCGACAGTCGCCGTGCCAGTCGCAGCGGCCGAGGTCGCCGCTGTCTTCATCTTGGCGAGAGCTTTCTCAGCCTTATCAGTCTCACGCCGCGCGCGCGCGAGTTCCTCCTCGGCTCGCGCAAGCGCAGCCCGGTCTCGGTTACCGTCCACAGCCTTGGAAGCCAAAATCTTCTCGAGGTCGGCCGTACGTGAGCTTTCGCTCTCGAGCATGCCCTTAGTCTCCATATACTGCCTCTGAAGGTCGTCCGCCCGGTCTTGCTGCAACTGAAGCTTCTTCTGCAGCTGGGTAACTTGCTGCTCTTGTGCGCCCTGTGGATTTGATGACCGCGTGAGATTGTGGTCAGCACTCTCATTCGCACAAGGATATCGATCGCGCCGGACCTACGAGCTGAGAGCCAAGGCTCTTTTCTGACGCGGAGAGCTTCTCGATCACGACCGTCTGCCTTTCGGCGTTCCGCGCAAGGACCTTCTTCTCGCCGTCGACAGCGTCCTTAGTCCGCATAGCGGCGAAGTACTTGTTGTCCGCCTTGGCTTTCTGTTGCGCAGTAGGAAGGAATCAGAACAAATACTGATAAACGATCGAGAGGTCTGTGACTGCTGACAACGTACTTCGTTAAGCGCCTTGGCGAGCCGCTCCTCCATCTCCTTAAGGTTGAAGACCTTCTTCTGCGCGTGTGCGCTAGCCTCCTCCCAGGCACCTGACAAGCGCTCGACCTCAGAGTACAAGGCGTCGGTCGCCTATTGGATGACGCGTGCAAAGGTAAAATCAGCATCGACCAGAGCGCTCATATAGGAAGCATGGGTCCGGACACACCATCTCGTTCTCGCGAAGCTTGCGCTCCATCGTCTCGAGCTCGGCCTGCTTATCTTGCAGGCGACGGACGAGGGCTGCTGAGTCCTCAGCGAGTGCTGGCTCGGGACCGAGAACCCTCTCGAAAGCAGCGAGCTTGGCCTGAGAAAGGGCGAGCTCTTCCCGGATTTGCGAATCCGACTCGAGGCGGGACAAGACGGTAGGGTCGGTCGAGAACGCGGTGATTTGGCCGGCAAGGGCGCCGACCCGCGACTCGGCCTCAGCGACTTTTGACTCGAGCCCGCGGACATACTCGGAAGAGACATCGGGGCCAGCCCCAACCTCGCGGAGGAGGAAGTCGAAGAGAGGCTCGGAGCCAGCCTCAGCAGCGAGCCGAGCTTTGAGCCGGGCGACGTCCGATTTGAGTGCGCCCATACGGACCTCGGCCGAGCGAACGAGAGTCTCCATCTCGTCAGCATGCCGAATCTTGACCGACTCGCGCGCCTTCTTCTCGGCCAGACGGCCCATGAGGTCGTCCCGCTCGCCCCGCAGGCGACCGAGGTCCTGCTCCCGCTTCAAAAGTTGCGTGCGAAGACTGTCGACCTCGACCTGCGACTCAGACTGGAAAGGCCAGACAGCAAGTCTACGTCAGTTCAAACCTCAACGACGCTCGTGATGCAAGAAGTTGAAGGGCTGACAGCAGCTGACAACTCGAATGCTCGTCGGCCGTCGCGGAGGCTGTCGGCCTCGAGGACTAGTGCATCATACTCCTCTCGTACCTGCTTGGCCTGTCGCTGAAAGTGATCAAGCTGAGCGAGCAGGCACTTGAAAAGCGCCGATCCGGTGACGACAGCCTCTGGTGGATGATCAACCTCAAGCCGGAGCCGATCAACCGACTGTTCGAGTTGGACGCGCTCGGCTCGGAGCGTGTCGATCTCAACAAGGCGGCTCTCGGCAAGCGCTCGATCGGCAGTATCCGGTAACGTCGCCTCGACGAGTTCCGCCAGAGAAGGCTGAGGCGCATTGGGATCGAGCTTTCCGCCGGCGCCGGTCGCCATCCCTGACCCGTTTGACGGCGTGCCGTTGACTAGACCGGGCGAGGTCACGCCAGAGATGGACGGTTTACGGTCGACACCGTCAGCGTGAGAGGGTCCTGACGTCGGGGCAGCCGAGGACGAGCCTGGCCGCTCTTCGGGTGGAAGCTGGCCGATGATGCTCTGGCACCGAAGCCGGTCGAGCTGCTTTTCTGCCCGCTGGAGGTCGGCGGCCGTCCTGGCCTGCTCGGCCCTAGCGGCGGCCAGCTGACCAGCCAGCAGACGAACGGAAGCCTCAGCCGTTGCACTCTTGCGCCCCTCGACCCCGCAACGCTCTCGAAGCTCGTCGGCGCTCGCGCGGACGCCTTGTCCAGCAAGCTCGACGAACTTGACAAGCAAGGCCTTCGTACTCTGGCTCCGCTGATCCACCGCCTTTTGCAGCTCGGGCACGGCTACCTCGTCTTCTGGCAAGACTTCGGGTCGAGAGGCGAAACGTCGGCACTCAGCGAGACTGGCTTCTGGGACGGAGGCGAAGGGAGGGCGGAAGGAAGACGCACGCGCAGCAGGAGCAGTCGTGGGAGGCGATGCCGGAAGGTTTTCCGCGCCAACAAGCCCACGGACGGCCTCGAGTAGCTGTGCATACCGAGCGGAGGGTCAGTCAGGAGGTGCGCTACGGAAAGGTCGGTCGTGATTACGCACCTCGCTCCAGCAGACCTCAATCCCCTGCAGGCCAGCTTCGAGTGCGGCCTTGCGCCGACTGAGCTCAGTGACGCGCGCCGCTGAGCGGGCATGCAAACGCTTGTACTCGCGCATCTGCCGGTAGATGGCCTCCTTGCGGAACGTCTGTTCAGAGCCGAGAAAGGCGGGCGGTCAAGGTCATTAGCTTCTGGCCAAGGTGAAGAGTGCGCAGGCGAGGAAGAAGGCGGTGCTAGGCATAAGCGAAGAGGTCCCCGCCTGTCTGAAACACCATGCTCTGACTTGCTTCATCGACCTGCCACAAAGACAGGATGGTGTCGGGGAGAGGTGAGACGAGCGTTCGACTTCGAGGTGGCCTAGCCAGTGCGAGCAGCGCATCCGAGCCGCTCCTGACGGCATGCTCGGGTCGCCATTGCCAGACTCGACTGAGATGCTTTCAGGATTCGAGCTCTTAAGCTGCCTTCTTGCCCTTGTGTGCGCGGGAGAGGCTAGCGATAAGCTGGGCCTGGTGGAGGCGATGCTTGCACCGGCTGACCGACCAGCCCAGCTCATCGCCCAAGCAGCCACTGTCCCCAGGCAGCCGCTGTCCGGTCTCCTTCAGGTCCTCCGCCGAGATCAGCGAGTCTGGACTGAACTGACCTCGATGATAGGTGTCAGAGCGTCCTGCGCCTCATCATCGTCGCTGCTAGCAGCAACAGGCGGCGCCGTCGTCCTCGGCCGCTTGGCAGGGCTGGCCGGCCGGCTGCCACTTGGGCTGCTGTTGCTGCCGCCGACGCCGCCGGCCGAAGGCGAGCCTGCCGCCCTACGCTTGCGGTCGGCCAGCGCAGAAGGCTGGCGCATAGGGACGTCCATCTGGAGGTCTTTTGTGCGAGACGCGGAAAGAGGCGAAGGGGAAGGATGGGAAGGGGGTAACCGGGAGGGAGGGAAGCTGGCTCGAAAAGCCCGGCAGGTCGGGCGAGCGCCCACGGCGGGCGGCGAGGCAGGCAGGCGAGGTGCAGGGCACGGGCGAGCAGGCGGATCGAGCATCTTGGTCGCTTTCGCTCTAGTTGAACTCGCTCACAAATTCAACACGAGCACACGAGCGGCTCATGATGATCTTCAGGCGTCAGTAAGCGAAAGCGTCGCAGCAAGGGCCGTGCCACATGCCGGTCTAGTAGACAGCAGGCTCGGAGCTCAGCAGCCCTCGTCGGGCGTACGCGCAGCTGCAGCGCAGGTAGGAGTCGCAGGCTCCTCTCCGGGTCAGGACTCTGAAGCTCTTGTCGACGCCTGTTTCTTACGACGAGATGGACGGCGATGGGACCCGGGTCGTAGTCGTCGTCCAGACGACGAGGTCTGCCGGGCCCGGCCGGGCGGGCTTAAGAGGGCCTCGGGCGTTATCGAGCCGGTCGCGCTCGCAGCGGCCTCGTCTCTTGCCGCAGGGCGAGTCGTCGCCCTTCTCGCGCGCGCGGGCGAAAGGGAAATCTCGAAGCCGACCGGGCGGCCGTTCGACCCACCGACCCTCACCGACTCACCCTGTCCCCGTCGTCCCTCCCTCTCGCAGCCATGGCTTCCCGTTTTGGTGCGTGAGCAGCTCCGCACTGGCCGGCCCGCCCTTGCTTGCTACTCGAGGGAGGCCTGGGTGTCAGAGCCGCAAGCCAAGGCCACTGCGCTGACGCCTTGCGCTTCCTTTTTCCGCCATGCCCTTGCCGCCTGCCCTGCTGCTGCCTCGCACCTGACGTTCCTCCAGCCACTCGCGCTGCCGCCACCCGCCCTGTCGCCCGGGTTGGTGCGCCTCTCCGGCGGGCCTACGCTGCCGGTCCCGACCTCGACAACCGCGTTATCGCTGTCGAGCCCATCGTACGTAGGCATCCCCCTTGGATCCTGACTCGCACGCGCGCCGGCGCGATCGGCAACGGGCGCCGTTGCCGCCTCGCTCCGGTGCTGCCCTCCGTTTAAGCCACCAAGCCCCTGACCGCCTCTACCCCCTCTTCCGTCTGTCTTTTGCAGACCCGCTTCAAGAAGTTCCGCACGACCTTTGGCCGTGTCACGCTCGGCGCTCTGACCCTTGCCGGCGCCGGCTTCTTTGCCTGTGCGTGGTGCCCTTTCTTGCTGCCGGTTCGCGCGAGCGAGAACCGAGACCCGGTGGCGGCGTCAAAGTCCGCTTCGAGGATGACCCTTCCGTTTCGAGCCGGCCGGCGGACTGACCCTCCTCTGCTCATCTGTCAGCGACCTACATCTCGGCCAACCCCGGAGAGCAGCTCGACCAGGACCCCAAGAAGAAGAACGTTGTCGTTCTCGGCTCCGGCTGGGGTGCGACCGCCTTCCTCAAGGGCCTTGACAACGAGGAGTACAACGTCACCGTTATCTCGCCCCACAACTACTTCCTCTACACGCCCCTCCTGCCCTCGGTCACCGTCGGCACGCTCGAGGGCCGGTCCATCATCCAGCCTACGCGCTTCATCACCCGCCACAAGAAGCGCAAGGTCACCGTCGTCGAGGCCGAGGCCAAGGAGGTCGACCCCGTCAACAAGACGGTCACCTTTGTCGATAACTCGGACGTCAAGGGCACTGTCGAGTCGACGACGATCCCGTACGACTACCTCGTCTACGCCCTCGGCTGCGACAACCAGACCTTTGGCATGGCCGGCGTCCCCAAGTACGCCTGCTTCCTTAAGGAGCTCTCTGACGCCGACAAGGTCCGCCAGAAGATCATGGACTGTGAGAAAAGCCCCCTCGACTCTGTCTCATCGACGGCATGACTGACCGTCCTGTCCGCACCTCGTGTAGGCGTCGAGTCGGCTGCCTTCCCCGGCCAGACTCAGGAGGAGATTGACCGGCTCATGCACATGGTCGTCGTCGGTGGCGGCCCCACCGGTGTCGAGTACGCTGCCGAGCTCCAGGACTACCTCGTTGACGACCTCAAGAAGTGGTACCCCGAGATCGCCGACCGGCTCAAGATCACGCTCGTCGAGGCTCTGCCCAACGTCCTGCCCATGTTCTCCAAGAAGCTCATCGAGTACACCGAGTCGACCTTCAAGGACAACCAGATCAACCTCCTCACCAAGACGATGGTCAAGGACGTCCAGGAGAAGCACATCACCGTCCAGGACGCCGACAAGAACATCAAGGACATCCCTTACGGTCTCCTCGTCTGGGCGACCGGCAACACCTCGCGCGCCGTCACGCGCAACCTCATGTCGAAGCTGCCCGAGCACCAGACGAACCGGCGTGGACTCGCCGTCGACGACGGCACCTTCGAGCTCCTCGGTGCCGAGGGCATCTACGCCGTCGGCGACAACGCCGCGACCAAGTACGCCCCGACCGCCCAGGTTGCCTCGCAGCAGGGTGCCTACCTCGCCAAGGCCTTCAAGAACTTTGCCAAGCGCGACGCCGCCGTCGCCGAGCTCGCCGCTCTCAAGGCCAACCCGTCGACCTCGCCTGAGCAGCTCGAGGCCGCCTCCAAGGCCGTCCAGCGCGCATCCAAGGTCCGGCCCTTCCACTACTCGCACCAGGGCTCGCTCGCCTACGTCGGCTCGGAGAAGGCCATCGCCGACCTGCCCATCTTTGGCGCCGACAACCTCTCGTCCTTCGGTGGCGCGACCACCTACTGGTTCTGGCGGTCGGCTTACCTGTCCAACCTCTACTCGCTCGTGAGTCCTCTGCCGGCGTGCTTTCCGCCTCGATCGCTGCTGATATGACACTCCTCCTCCCCAGCGCAACCGTACGCTCGTTGGCACTGACTGGCTCAAGGTAAAGCTCTCTTGCTCCATCTGGCATTCGTAGCCCAACACTGACCCTGCAATCATGCCACAGGTCAAGGTCTTCGGTCGTGACGTCTCTCGGGAGTAAGCGCAGCTTGCGCTTGGCTCGCTCCTTCCCTGCCGACAGGGACGGATCCTTACGCCTCGTTGGTTGCCGAGAGAGGCACCGTCACGGCTTTCTTATCAGCAGGAGAGGGACTTCTTGTCTTCCCTCGCCATGCTTCCCTTCCCTTTTCATTCCCGGATCTTCTCTGAAAATTGATAGACTTCATGCACGCATGCTATGTGACACTGAAAAGCTCTGAAGGCACTCTAGGAGCAACAATGGGAAGCGTTGTCGTTGACGATGAGTGCCTCGTCCTGGTCAGCCCCAAGCCAGACGCCAAAGGCACTACACGCCCGCGCCTCGGCTGCACCAATCCCTAGTAGGCGGCCGATAAGCGACCGGCCGTTCCACGGCGGAAACATCGTCGCGTTGCAGTGCCATCCGCCGCGCTCGACGAGAGAGACGACATTCAAGGGCGATTCCGGCCGCTGCTCGACCACTCCGTTCGGCTTCAAGGAGGACGGGGCGACCACCGGCGCGACAGCTTCGAGGAACGCCTCTGTCTCATCCGCAAAGACCTCGGCCGAGCCGTGTTGGACGAAGAAGCGCGTCCCGTTTGCCCGGAGCCTGTTGACAATCTCGTCAATGGATCGGCTCGAGGGACGCGCCGCGCCGTTGGCGAGGTAGTCGACCGCCAGTCCTGGTGAGTAAAGCGGGTGGGCAACCTGAAGACGGTGAAAGCTGGCTTCGCTCAAAAGCTCGTGTAATGTTTCTACGGCTTGTGGCGCGGATGGCTCAACCAAGCTAATGCGGACGTTGTGCAGGTAGCAATCGCGAGCGACGGTGATCTGACGTATGTTTAGAAGGTCGGTCTGCGTGTTACGGGCGAGACCAGGGTGTGACAAGGCGAGATCAAGCCAGGGCTGACCGCCACATATGGAGCAGGGCGTCAGCCGCTGCCTCTCGAGTCGAGAGACGATACGATGTAGAACCAACAGAAAACATGGCCACCCGGCTGGGCACCCCTAGCGCAAGCGTCTCGTCAACGAGGCTGAGGTAAGCCGTCAGGCTCCACGACAAGCCCGCGCCGGCGCTGTCACCTACGACGATAATGTTTCTCGGGTCGAAACCGCAGTCGACGACGAGGTAGATCCATGCGGCGATGCCATCTTGCAGAGCGGCGGGGAAAGCGCATTCCTGGTGGACGGCATGCCGATACTGGACGCCAAGTAGACGTGTATTCGGAGGCGCGGCGCGCAAGAGCGACCACGGGAAGGGCCCTAGCAGCGAGTTTCCGCTCCTTTAGATCGCGGGGTGATTGGCATTGATCAGTAAGAACTATGGCAAAACCGCTCAGATCAGCAACATACACGTAGCCGCCTGCGATCCCAATTCCCGACGGTTCAATTAGCTCAGCCATTACGCGGATTTGTGCAACAGACAAACGCACCTCCGACAAAGTAGAGAATGACACGCTCGCCAGCTCGAGCCTTGCCTGCGCCCCCGTCAGAGCTATGTTTCCAAAGCCACGTCGCGGGAACGGCCCGGCGCTTGACCCGGCCGAAGCCAGTCTTGACGGCTCCCACGCATGCAAGCTCGGGGGCTGGATCGATCAAGACGCCAGAAGACTGTATGCGACAGCCATTCTCATCCATTCCAGAGAATAGGTAGGCCGAAAAGCGGGGGACAACGCCGGCTACCGCGGGGGCAAACTCGAAAGGGAGCTCGTTGGGCTGGGTCGCCGGCACGTGACCGTACGAGAGTGCCCAAACGAGATTCGAAATAACGGGGACCAATACGTTCGACAGTAGCCTGCAGGGCGTGTGTAGGCGAGGCACTGTCAGGTGGCGGCTCGATCTAAGAAGGAAGGGGGGGGGGGGGGGAACAGTCATCCTGGACAAGCGCAGCAGCCTCATGTTGCACGCACCTCCGACCTTGAACCGCAGGGAGTGCCGGGACGCCGATCATCATCAGAACCCCGCCCCACAGGACGAGCGGGATGCCAACTGTGAGGGTCCAGATGAGCCGGGCGAGGCGGACGAAGTGCGACACGAGGCCAACCGTGGGCGTGAACGGTTGCCACGAGCTCGGAGGGAAACAATTAGGCTGGAGGAGGGCCTGAGGGATCATCACAGGCGCAGAAGGTCGACCCGGGGAAACCGACTATCTAGTCAAGCGTATGAGCCATCAGTGCTTGGCAGAGCTCGGGCAGCAACTTTGCAGACGCACTCTTGTGCCTGAAGGAGTATGTCGGAAGACAAGGCAAGGTGGATGGTGTCTGAGAAGGAGCGAGTTCTCAGCCCTCCGACGTCAGCGTCGGGAGCTCGGCTCTGAGCGGCCCGGATCTCAAAGCAAAAAGCGAAGGCAGTGTTTAGTGTGGAGACTACACGAATTGAACGCGTGACCTTATACATGCTAAGCATACGCTCTACCAACTGAGCTAAATCCCCGACCTGCTGGTGTTGACGGCGGTGGCTTGTGCGCGGTGTGTATCTTGCTACAAGCCCACGCCTGCGAGGTCGCGACAGAGAAGGTGGGGGAAACGAGAGCACGAGAGACAACGCGCAGCAGGCCCAGGCCCGATCGAGGGCGCAGGCGCCGCTATCTAGACGAGACTCGCCCGCCGCCCTCCACGACTGCGATTCTGCTCCTACCTTGCACACAGACGGACGGGTCGACGGTCTCGTCCTGCTGACGAAATCTGCGAGCCGTCGGCCGCCACTCCCGCAAGGCGGAGGCTGACCTTCGTCGGCCCTCAGCCCAGCAATCAACGACGCGCCTGATCTGGCTTTTCCAGTCGAGCTCTTCTGCCAGTTCGACCTCGATCGTCAATCCGCCTATACAGCTTTCTCTGCATGCCAGACGCCCATTTCACCCGGCGCACATCAACCAGTTTGACCCCCCCCCCCCCTTTCCCCACGCAGCCGAGTTTGAGGTTCGAGCGCCCGGCCATGTCGGCCTTCGTCGTCGAGTCGACGTCCTTGAGCAAAAGAACGCGGCGCTGCAGGAGAATGAGCGACTGGATCAGCCAGGTCTCTGAGCGGGTACTCGAAATCTTCATGTCCCCGGACCTGCCGAACCGAGCTGCGCGAAGGGGACGGATGCAGGAAAGGGATGCGGAAGGACTGAGAGCTTGTCGCTTGCACGCCTGTCTTATTGGACACACGACTCGTTAGCACGAGCCTCGCAAGTACCCTCGCACGACGAGACTCGAGAAGGACAAAAAGAGATGCTAGTGTTTGCTGTGGAGACTACACGAATTGAACGCGTGACCTTATACATGCTAAGCATACGCTCTACCAACTGAGCTAAATCCCCGACCTGCTGGTGTTGACGGCAGTGGCCTGTCTGGGGTGTGTATCTTGCAAATGCTGACCGCCGCACCGCAGCACGCGGCGGCCAGCCAAGGGGGCGGATGCACAGGGGAAGCGCGGGCGTCGCGACAGGGGGAATGCGCAGGCCGCCTCACGTCCCCTCCAACCACTCATCACCCTGGCCCCTCCTTCAGCCTCTATGGATCAGGCGCTCGACCCCGATCTCGTTCACGACTCGGAACCCGAGCGCGAGGCCGAGAGAGCTCTCAAGCGGGCGCGCCGAGCGACCAGAAAGCAAGCCCGGCAGCAGGCTGCTGACGACAGCGCGACTGGCAGCACGTCCTCGTCAACCTTGACGAGCGGGGTCGACGACTCGGACGAGATCCAGGAGATCGGCACAAGCACGCGAGCAGCGATCTCTCAGAGTACAACCAGCGCCTACTTTGGTAAGGGCAAGGCTAAAGGTACGTGGACGGGCTTCCTCCACACACTGGCGCGCAGGGACCCCCTTGTTGAGCCGCGCCTGATCTGTCGATGCCCCCCTTTCAGCTCTGTCGGTCGAACCAGAATTAGCAGTTCGCCCGTCCATAAGTCGCGCCAATTCGTCCTCCTCGTCTGTCTTCCGGGCTCCGCGCATACCCAAGGCGGACCCTGCGGCGGCCAAGGACTTCATTTACTCACATCCGCCGCGATCGCCGCCACCCAAGCCGTCGCTGGCCGACGAGCGTGAACCGAGCTACAATGACCCGTTCGGCAATGCCAACGACGTTCAGGAGTGGGCGAGCTGCTCTACTTCGCTTAATCCTTTCGACAACTCGGAACTCCAGCGCATCAAGGAGTGCCCGCTTTGCAAAGAGGACTGGTCCCACTCACGCAAGCTCTCGAAGGCCAAATGGGTGCGACCGCGCGCAGCTGCCTCGCCCCTTCCCCTGCTGCGGGTCGATAGCGCTTCTGCTGATCTTGAGCGTTACCGACTGGTACCGACTGAATCAACAGAGTCACATGGTATCATGCCAGTCTTCGCTGAGACTCTCGGCACTGGTTAAGACGATTCGCGATCGGCTCGACGAAAAGCGCCCAGGCTTCGTACGGGCATCATCGACGGGCTCGAGGTCTAAGCGCTCTGCGTCTCTCGGCCAGAGTGAGGTCTCCGATTCCAGTAGCCGCATCAAGGAGCGTAAGCCAGAGGTCGTGGAGCTCTTTGAGAGTGATGACTCGGATCGTCCGCCAAGTCGAGTGCCCAAGACGCCTGCAACCAGTCGATCTGTCGAGGCGCCCCTGTCCTTCTCACCCTTCCGCTCACCTTCGCCTTCTGCCTCGACTCATGGCGCCTCATCATCACGTCTCTCACCGCCACCGCGACTCGATCTTTCCCGCTTCGTTCATGAGGAGGGCGCCTCGCGCTCGTCTAAAGGGGTCACCTCGGGCAGTCTGTCGCGCAAGCCGTCCTCGATTAAGAAGCTACCCATCAAGGCGCCCGATGCGCCGGTCAAGCCCGACATCCTGCGCAAGCTCAAAAAGTGTGTCCTCTGCGGGGAAGATTGGTCCGTAAAGACGCGCATCGGCCGCACCAAATGGGTGCGTCTTCGGTCCGTTCGGTTAATCAAGTCAGCTGCGGACTCTGATCTTCTGCTCTGCGCCTGTCAGGAGCACACGTACAAGTGCTCCCAAGCTCTTCCCGAGGCTCTCTCGCTGGCAGAACTCGGCGAGCTCATGGAGAAGGCCGTCATGCCGCCGCCGACGACGCTGCTCGACTCGGTCGTACCGCACCGTAAGAAGCCGACCCGCAAGGGCAGTGGCGTCGAGACGAGCGTCTTAGTTGCCGGCTCTGAGGTTGGCCGTGACGCCATCATGGACCGAGTAGGGCAGGTCCTCGACGAGTTCGTTCCTGCCGCTCCCTTGAGTACCACCGCCGACGAAGGCGACATGCAGCCGCCTCCATTCCCTACGACCCAGGCCTTCTCGACATCTGGACTTGGTGCTCGATTTGGTGCCGGTCGTATGTTGCGGCTCGACTCGTGGGAGAACGGCGGTTCAAAAGAGCAGTCCATCCTGCCTCCCTCACCCCCCCGCGGCAATATTGCGTCCGCATCGACAGTGCGTCGCTTGACTCTCCTTCTGCTTCTCGACACTTCCTCGTCTAGCAGACTCTGACAGACCCGAAGTCTCTCGCTCCGGTCGCCACTTCTGCTGCTCGCTCCTTCTGCTTGCCTTCTTCCTCCTCCGACGATTCGATCGTATTCCTCAGCGAAAGCGCAAGCTCGGCCCTTCCCTATCGGCAGAGAACCTTGTCGCCCCGCCTAAGATCGAGCCAGCCGGGCCCCAGTCATCTAAGCTCGCGGCTCGATTCGGCGGCGGCGTCACACGGGGCGGGCGCGGTCTCTTTGACCTCGCCGCCGCGTGACCTTTTGCATCCTCTCGACACACACGCCCTTCCTGTCCCTTCTGAAGCAGCTATCACCCCTGTCGAAGTTCCTCCCGGTCCGGATCTTGATGTCGGACCACCTTATGACCCCTCACGCATTACGATTATCCACAGCCCTCACGATGAGCCGTCTTTTCTCTCCCTCTTACCCCGCGCACAATTCTCCTCATCGCCCGAGGTGCGGCTCTCCGAACGGCCCCCAAGATCGGACAGGCCACCAGCACTACCGACCCGTTCGCCCTCGCTGGAGTGGAGCGACGACGGCGTCCTTCGCTGGGAGGGCGACACCGGCTATGTTGCCGAGGATCTGCTGTCAGACAACGTCTGTAACGTACCCACTCCTTCCATCGCCGCATCGGCTCCAGTCTCTGGCGTCGGCTCTACGAACAAATCTAAAGGCAAGAGCAAAGGCAAGCGGGCCCAGTCTATGCCCAATTACGAGGCCATGACGATAAAGCAGCTTCAGGTCTGTTCAACCGATCAAACGCTTTGAACAGCATGGTTGACCGCCGCCCTGCCACCTCTCCTTAGACCAAGGTCAAAACCTTCGGCTTCAAACCTAGCGCGCAACACGCCCAGCTCGTTCGCCTTTGTACCGAGATCTGGCGCACAATGCATCCCGACCAGTCATTGCCCGCGGCAGCTGCTCCAACGTCGAGCAAGGTTTCCGGTCGCACGCCACGAGCTAAGCCTCCGCGCCAGAAGGCTACGAAGACAGCCCAAGCCCGGTCGCCCTCTCCTGCTGAGGCGCCGGCGACCGCGAGCGCTTCGAAAAGCAACGAATGGGGCGAGCTCGGTGATCGCTTTCGTCAGATGATTCTTGACGATGAAGACGTCTGGCTCCGGATCTTGCGCTACGAGGTGCGCCCGGCGACGGCAGTGCTTCATTCTCAAGTAGGGATCCACTGCTGACCATCCGCCGCGGCTGCTGATATCATCTTCCTAGCCGTTGTCCTTCGACGAGCTTGTCTCAATGGGCCATCTGGCCGGCATCAAGACTAAAGGCTGGCGTAACACGCTTAAGCTCTGGCTCGATGATCAGGTACGAGAAAATGTCGTTCCCGCTGGCCCCGCCCTCCACCGGCTGACCTTGAGTCGCCGCCCCTATCCCTAGAGTATCACCTTCTACAATGAAGAGCAGCAGGGCTCCCGACAGCGCTACCCCTGATTTTAGGCCCACTAGCGAAGGGCAAGATTCATGATCATGAGGCTTTGGGCGATCGTGGTCTCGTGATTGCAGGCTTGCCTCTGCCAAGGCTCTCATTCCCCGCAAGCCCGGACAGGATCCGGTTCGCGCGCCGGCCGGCTACAGGCCAGTCAACCGCCCACCTGCCTACCTGCCTGCTCCCATGGAGGCTCGCCCGTTGGAGACGATCGCAAACCCCGACTGGGAAGAAGACATCTGTTCCACCCGTTAGATAAGACATCGTTCTGGTCGACTGCCGCTCGCGAGCTATCTACTCTTGTCGGCGCTGGTCGTCGCTGATACGAGTTCTGTCGTTTGCCGCCCCGACTCGCTGCGTGACGCTGGCTCCTTTAGTTTATTCGGGTTATCGCTCGTTCGCGGGGCTCCTGGTCGCTGCCTGAGCGAGCTACTTCTCGGGTCGCCCGACAGGCAAGAGTCCATCATCGCCTAACCTTCAGCATCGTCCTTTCCTCTTCAGGCTCAACTCGCCACGACCGACAGCAGTCCAAAGTCTCTAACATGGGCATCACATCCGACGAAGATCGGCTGAGGGAACTCGGCGTCGACCAGAAACTGACGCGCGGCTGGGGTCTGCTGGTCAGTCGCGAGCTCGGCCATCTAGGCGCTCCTCCCTCCAATGACGCTGAATGCCCTTCTGATGCCTCTTGCACATTCACACAGCAAAACTTCGGCGTCTCATTCTCAATTATCTCGATAGTCACGGGTACGTGCTCCGTTCTCAGTCATATTGGACGTCCCTGAAATGCCCTTGCGCTGGCCTGGCCGGCCGGGCTGCGGACGACACACCTCGCACTCGGCCGTCGCTGGGGCGAACAAGCGCTGACCTTGCTCCCCTCCGACCCTTCGCAAACCTCAAGGCAGTACAACCTTGTTCTCACTGGGCTTGACAACGGGCGGACCGGCGGTACGTCAAAAAGTACACACGATCCTGTCTACGGCAGTCGGCTGACCTCGATAAGAATCGCCTTTCAACTAGGTCATGGTCTATGGTGAGACGCGACCAAACATGAAGCACTCTGCAGGCTGAGGCTGACCGCTTCCTCGCAGCCTGGATTGTTGTCATCTTTTTTAGTGCGACCCTCCCCTTGTCCTTCCAAGGCTTGTACAGAAAGCTGACCAAGGCTCATCCCCTTCGCTTGTCACCCTCAGCCTCCTTTGTCGCCCTCGGCATGGCTGAGATTGTCAGCGCGATCCCGAGCGCTGGCGGTCCCTACTATTGGGCTGCGATAATTGCTCCCCGGCGGTCGTCGGCCTTTTGGTCCTGGGTGACGGGCTGGGCCAACTTTGGTGTGTGTCGATGTTCTGCCTAGGGCAGCGCCAAAGACTGATTGACCTGCCTCCCAACTATGAACCTGTCCCTTGCGATTCTTACTTAGTCGGTCAAGTGCGTTCATACTCGTTGATCTTCAGCTACATGACGCAGCTCTGACCGACCCGGTATTGTGCACTCCCCACCCCAGGTTGCGGTGACGACTGGCATCTCCTTCGGCCTTGCCCAGCTAGTTTCGGCCGCAGCTTCCATCAACGGCTATGTTGCCACGCCTGGAAAAACGATCGGCATCTACGCTGCTATCATCGTCTCTCACGGTCTGGTACGCGCCTACTTGGCTTTCATGGCCGGGTCTTGCTTTCGCTGATCTGTGGATGGGCATCACTTTAGGTCAACACGTTTGCCTCGCGTCAACTCAAGTACCTGAATAACGCATCTATCGCTTTCCACTCTCTCGGCGTATTTGCCATCAGCGTCGCCATCCTGGCAAAGGCGCCGACACATCAGAGCGCAAGCGACATCTTCCTGAAGTTTGTGGACCGAACGGGTGTTGACGGCGCACCCAACTGGTCTGAGCGGGCTTCCCCCGCTTACACGGCTATCATCGGATGTCTGATGGCCCAATACACCATCACCGGCTTTGATGCGTCGGCGCACCTGGCCGAGGAGACGACAAATGCCTCGCGCTCGGCTCCTTTGGGCGTCCTTATGTCGGTGGGCGCCAGCGGTGTTGTGAGTAGCTTACGCAGTGGCGAGTTCGACCTCACATCCGAAACTAATCTTACTCCTCTGTCGGGATCGCAGTTCGGATTCTTCTACATCCTTTCCCTCTTGTTCAGTATGCAGAGTCTTGAGGGCACCCTCGATTCCTCAATCGGCCAGCCAGTCTTTCAAATCATCATCGACTGCTTTGGGCCTTCCAGCGCGAAGGGCCTCATCTCCATCATCCTCATCTGCGTCTGGTTCGCCGGTCTCTTCTCCCTCACCAGCAACAGGTCCGCGTTGTCCTCTGTGCTTGTTCGCAACTTCCCCGTCAACCAACGCTTATGATTTTTCCTCGACTCACAGCCGGATGTACTACAGCTATGCGCGTGACCGAGCGCTGCCCGGTTTCTTTGACAACGTCAGCCAGAGGTGGGAGTGCCCGATCCGGACGAGTAAGTCCTTCTGATATCGTTACAATGCCTTTGGTAGACGACTGACGGCTACTTGACCGGTACAGTCTGGCTCGGCGCCTTCCTTTCCTTCTGCCTGGCCCTCCCGTCGCTCGGGAGTCTCGTCGCCTTCTCCGCCGCTACGTCGATCGCAACAATTGGCCTGTACGTTTTCTTGCTGCGCACTCTCATCTTGCTCGAAGCCCTGACATCTCGACAATTTGTCGACGACCCAGCTACATCTCTTACGTGATCCCGATCACACTTACACTCATCTATCACGAAGAGTTCAAGAAGATCCGGGGCCCTTTCAACCTCGGTCGCTTCTCTCGAGTAAACGGCATCATCGCAACCGGATGGGTCTGCTTCATCTCCATTGTCTTTTGCATGCCAACGCTCACGCCTGTTGGACGAGAGACGCTCAAGTGCGTTCCCTCTCCCGCTTTCTCAAGTGTGCTGCCCAACATTGCTGACTATTGATATCCTACCAGCTACACGCCCGTTGCGGTCGGCATCGTCTTTGTCCTCGTCATGGCCGTCTGGTTCCTGACTGCCCGGAAGTGGTATACCGGTCCTCTGCCCCATCTCGTGGAGGTTGGCGCGATCGACTCCACCATCCTTGCCAAAGACGGTGACAGTCCTTCAGGTGAAAAGCTCAAGGACGAGAAGGTGGCCGTCAAGGTCGTCTGAGCGCAAACCTTCCTTCCTCCTTCCATCCTCCTGGGCTCCCGTTGTAGATCGTCTCTGGCTCTCGGACTGTATCCGTCCCACCTTCCCGACTCTCTTGTTTCTCTAACGCTGCATATCCAATGTCTCTCGCAAGACAGAAAGCATCTTATCGAGGGTCAGGGGTCATCGAGCCTGCGACTGCCCGAACCGCGCTCAGAAGCGCCTTGCCCATCCCCTCGGAGCCCTCGCCGACCGGGACAACTAGGAGACCCTTTCCTCCTTCGCTGATGGAGTCCGACCACTCCTTGCTCGGAGGCGCGGTCTCGACACGCGCTGCTGCCGACACCGGATCGTAGGTCGTCAACGACGAGGCCGGGTCGGCAAAGATCTCATGGTGTGCGAGAACGTAAGCTGGGTAGACTATCTGATCAAAGTAGTTTGGAGGATCGCGCCAGACATCGCCGGCTGCAGAGTGTGTTTGAGCTTGGGTAGCGTCAGCGCAAGCTGGGTCGCCGAGAGGACAAATGTCGGTGAAAGGCCTTACACTGCGTCACGTACTCGTTGCGCGACTCTCTCCGCTCCTTGAGCGTTCTATAAGGGACTCGAAGAAAGATGCGCACGTCGAGCAGGGCGAGCACCTCCTGCTCGGCGGGAGTGTCGGTCAGGAAAGGCAGCGGCGCCGACTACAAAGCGGGTTCCTGCATGACGCACTGGGTCGTAGAAGTTGAGGAAGCCGTCCAGGATGCCAAAGTGAATCTCCTCGTTTTGATTGCGGGCTGCCTCCTCGACCTCGGCGATGAGATGTCGAGCCTCTCTGTCGACGTCGTCCGGCACGGGCACGCCGTCGAGCACATTGAGATGGTCATGCGTCAGATGCGCCTCGGGCAGCCTGCCGTGTTCCTTGAAGTGCGCCAATGACGAGCGCAACAGGCCCCAATCGATGGCCGTCTCAGGCGCATCCCAGTCCTGGAGATCTGGGTACAGCGGCGAATAGGGAATCTGATCCTGCGGCTGAATGAGTCGAATCGGATCCGGGCCGGCCGATCAGCCTTGCCTGCGACGCCGACCAAAGGAGCTTAGCACCCAGACGTACCGGCGCAAAATCGTCGAGATGAATGATAGTCGAGTTGCTGATCAAACGTCGCAGATGCTTGGCCAGGGTGGTCTTGCCACTGTTGGACGCTCCTCTGAAGCAATGATGGCGGGCGGTCGGTCAGCCCTGCGAAAGGAGTTCGCGCCGGCGGAAGCCTATGTCATCCAAAGCGTACCCGACACCAATCAAGGCAATTCTCCTCTTGCGCTCACACGTGACCTTGCTACTACTGCTGCTGCCTCCTTCGGACATGTTGAGCTGTTTACCCTTGTTGAGAGTTTGGTCGGAGGGCGAGCTTGTCCAATCTCCTGCCCCTTCGGCGCTCACCGGTCGCGCGGGCACTCCGCGGCCTAGCACGTCAGATCATCTGACGCCGTAAGCTGCTCTCGACGTCGACCGACGCCAGTGCCATGCACGCTGATCAGCCTGTTACCCATCTGATCTCCCCCTGACTTTCTCTACCGGCCGGCGTCTACCCCGCGCGCGTCATGGAGAGGTGCGGGCGCCTGTTCCGAGTTCCGACGTCGCCCGATGCTCTTGCCGCAGCCGGGCAGCCGCCGGGAAAATCGAGGGTGGTCCAGGAGCTCGGGCTCGACGGTATCGGCCGTGTTGCCTCACCACCCCATCCTTGACAGGTGCGTCTGGCTTAGTCGAGGCTGAGAAGGCGGATCACAACTGACTTTCCTCAGAGCAACGACAACGATCTCCGCTGGTAGGCTCACTTAATCTCCAGTAGCTCTCGACGCCACCTCGCGCAGCAGCCATGCCGCCTTCTTCTTGCTCAACCCTGCACCCTGCGACGCGGGCCATTCACGAAGGCAATCGACCGTGCTCTATCACAGGAGCAATCCTTCAACCTCTAGTCATGTCAACAACCTTTGAACAACGGCGGCCAGGCTTGGCTCAGCGTGAGTGACGCTACTTTCTGCGCTCGCGCCCGCTCCTCATCCGTGGCTGACCATGTAGAGCCGTGCTATCAGCTGCCGGATACACGTACGGCCGCGACGGCGCTCCCAATCGCGAGGCGCTTGAGACTATCCTCGCATCGCTCGATCACGGTCACTCCGCTTACGCGGTCTCTTCCGGCACGGCTGCAACGAGCCTCGTCGTCCAGGCGATTGGCGCCAATGCGCATTGCCTTGCAACGCAGGGCATTTACTCCGGTGCGCGTCATTCGAAGCCTGGCCGTTTGATGCGCAGTGCTGACGGGGCTCTGCTTGCTCAGGCACCGAGGAGTACCTCCTTCGCGTCGCCGGCCGCGGGCAAGGCTGGACAACATCCTTCTGCCCATTTGACTCGGCCTCGGACGCTGAGATTTACGGCGCCATCCGACCTGAAACGAAGGTGTGGAGCGGTCGTCGTCAGAGACTCGAGCCGGATAGAAACTGACGGCACTGTATATCTGTTCTAGGTTATCTGGCTTGAGGCTTGCGGAACCAACCCTCTGCTGGCGGTTGCCGATATCGCCAACGTCTCACGCATTGCTCGCTCGCATCCTGCCCGGCCTCTCGTGGTTGTCGACAGCACATTTTCGTCGCCTTACTTCACCACTCCGCTCTTACGTGGAGCCGACATCGTGATACACAGTACTACAAAATGGGTGGGCGGGCACACCGGTGCGTCGGACCTTGACACTAATCTGCGTGGGAGCCACACTGATGTATCGCACTCTTCAGACGTCATTGGAGGCGTCGTCGTCCTACGCGAGGGCCTTCCTTCGCTCGCGGAGGACCTGCGCTGGCTCCAGTCTAACCTCGGTGCGACCCCGTCGGCGTTTGACTGCTTCCTGCTCCAGCGGTCGATCAAGACTCTCGCAGTTCGATGCCTTCAGCACGGCCTCTCGGCCCTTCGCATCGCGGCTCATCTCGAGGCACACCCGCTTGTCGAGAGTGTTCTGTACCCAGGTCTCAAGACGCACCCGCACCACCAGCGGGCGAAAGACTCCCTTGCGGCTGGCGTCTGGCGCGATTTAAAGAGCCGGATTGGCTGGGAGCAGGACGGCGTGCCCTTCAGCGGGATGCTGAGCTTCACGATCAAGGGTCATGACTCTGCTGGTATGTCTGCGACTTCAAATTTGGCCCCCACTCCTATCTGACGTGACGTTCGACCCCTCCAGCGGAGACGTTCATCCAATCAAGCAACCTGTTCACGCTCGCGGAGTCGCTTGGCGGCGTTGAGTCGCTCGCCAAAGTGCCGTGGCTCATGTCGACCTCACCCCTCTCTGACGCCGAGCGGCGCAAGACAGGACTGTCGCCGGCACTGGTGCGGATGAGCGTTGGCCTGGAAGACGTAGAGGATCTTTTAGCCGACATCGACCAGGCGCTGGAGGCGGCGGCGCGGCCAGCATGATTCAATGCTCGTCATTTGACCCGATGCTGCTGGATTATCGCCTCCCGATCTGTCTCTGAGTCACTGGAAGGCCGGAGACTGCCTTGGCTGCTCTGCCTGATTGCCTTTCGACTAAGGAAGAGGCAGACATTTGAGCCGACTCGTCGACTCTGGCCGGACTAGTTCCCACGCCTGAGCGCCTCACGTCGGCCCCTCCGAGGGAAGCAGGAGCAGCAGCTCGTTCGACCTTGCCAACGACGCTTCCCCCCTTCAGTAGCTTCATCCAAGAACGGACGTGCTTCCCCTTCTGCAGACCGGCTTGTGTATTCGCCTATCAACGCCTTCCAGCTGCTGCTTTAGCAGCTTAGCCACTATTCGCCAAGTATCCACGACCGGTCTCGCC
The DNA here is from genome assembly GCA_014825765.1 of Cystofilobasidium macerans. Taxonomy (NCBI): domain Eukaryota; kingdom Fungi; phylum Basidiomycota; class Tremellomycetes; order Cystofilobasidiales; family Cystofilobasidiaceae; genus Cystofilobasidium; species Cystofilobasidium macerans. The sequence goes on along the minus strand of MVAP01000032.1, from coordinate 72,034 downwards.
TCCTGGTCATCCCATCGACAGCTCAACGATGCCGGTGAATCAGGAAGCGTGGAGGGCGGCACGAAAGGGCTCGAAAGCCATCTGCGCATATGACCTCCAGATCCTTAATCGAACGCCGCAGACCGTCGGATTTGACGTGAACGAGTTGCGTAGCCATTCACGAGCCCGTTGAGGTAGCCCTCCTTCGGTTGGGTCAAGGCTGAGACTTCCTCGCTCACCGCAGGGCTACGCTTGAGTACTATGAGCTCGACAAAGCTAACTATAGGAGATTTAATAAGCTCTCGCCCATAGTCTGGAAGAAAAGTAGTGAGGGCGAGTACCTTTTCACCCAGGTGACGGACGAGGGCGCGGCCCGGTTTCGGAGGAGGAATGCCAAGCTTCAGAAGGATGGCAGCCTTAATCCATACAGGAGGCAAGACGCCGATGAGTCAGATGACGAGACGGCCGACGACGATGAGAGTGGCGCGCAAACTACTGGCGACGGCTCGACCTCACGAGACGACTCGAACGCGCCGTCGGAGCAGGCGGATGCCGCCGAGCCAATGGTCCGTCGCAACGTTCTCCCCCCCCCCCCCTGTCGAGTCTCCCTGCCAACGCCCACCTCCTCTAGCACCTGGCTGACGGATCAAATGTCAACCTCACCTTTCCAGGACGTCGATCCGACGGCCTTCGCCAACTCGAGCGCAACGGCCCGCGAAGCTACAAGCTCGAGTGCGTCTCATCATACCTCTCGGCCGGACCCCCTCCGCCGTCGAGCTTCAACCGTACTGATGGCTGGGACGCCCCCCTCAGCTCCGATGGCTTCAACGTCGGTAGCTCCACTCCAAACCTCCTTTGACCCGTTCGGCGACGGGGACAGCGGGAGCGACCTCTCCTCAATCGAGGACACCGAATCGCTAGATGATACGCGATCGTCCCCTGTCAAGCCATCCTTGCCGCTGCCTTCCGCACAAGCTAAACCGCGCACTAAGAAGCGCACGGCGTCCTCGTCGCCTGCGCCTCGTCGTCGATCCGGTGCCCAGTCGACATCCGCCCCGGCCGCAGGCTCGGTCAGATCGGCGTCGGGCCGACGGCGTTCACCTTCGTACTCCTCGTCCTCGGAGGAGTCAACCAGCGAGGACGACCGCCGGCCCAAAGCCAAGGGCTCCGGCGTGACCTCGGATGCGGAGGATTTTAAGCCCGACGCTGCCGCACCGATTAAGAAGGTGCGACTGAAGGTGTCAGCTACCAACGCGAAGGCGGCGGCGCCGCCGAGGGAGGCGGAGAGGGTTGACAAGTCGAGCAAGTCAAGCGACAAAGCTCGATCGCGTTCGAGTGGCCCCGTCAAGGGCAAGAGTAAAGCGCGATCGCGCGAAGAGCCCGAGGCAGGGCCCTCAAGTCAGGCGAAGCCGGCAAAGCCGCCCCGCGTGAACCGGGAGATCAAATCAACCGCCCGGCCAACTGGCCCGCCACCGACAAAAGAGGGTCCCAGGCTTCCTAACGCTCCCTCATCGCTTAAGATCAGTAAGACTTTGGGGAGCTCCACGGCAGAGGGCACAAGCTTGGGCTCGACGAGATCTAAGGTCGTCGTGAAGACGCTCGGCTCGGAGGCTGCGTCGGCCGAGACGTCATCCTTGCAGAAGGAGACGCCGTCAAGCAAAATGACGGTGTCGGAGGTCTCGACGCCCTCAAACTCCGGCGAAACGTCAACGCCAGCGAAGCGCTCCAAGATTGCGGCCTCCACCCATGGCGCCGCCATAGAGGACGCTCACCGACCTAGCAAGAAGAGCAAGCTCTCGACCTCCGTCTCAGTTGCTCCTGACGCCACTGACCTAGCCACTAGCAGCCTCAATCCTGCGGCTGTCGAATCACCGTCGTCATCGTTGTCTACATCAGTCAACCGGTCCAGGGTGTCATCGCCTGCGCCAGCAGCGAACGAATCCTCAGCCCCGGTGTCACAGCCCGATGGAGATTCCGCGCCCGAGAAGAAATCACGGCCTTCGCTTTCTTCTGCCACGTCCTTCACTGCTGCCACTGAAGTCACTTCACTAGATGCGGCCTCGCCGGCATCAACTGACCCTAGCAAGGCAGCGGGCAAGCAGACAAATGATACCGCTGCGTCGTCGGAAGCATCGGCTCCCACGGCTCCTTCAGTCACTTCTGCGCCGCTGGTTGTCGGCCCTGACTTAAGCATGGCTAACCTACCGAAGACGGCTTCGAGCGGCAAAGCGACCCCGTCTGCCCAGCCATCCTTGTCCTCGAAACCTTCCCCGGCCGCCTCTGCCAGTCCGGCCTCAGCTGCTCAGGTGAAGCGCAAGCCCGAGACGCTGCTCAAGAAGGCCGTCACCGGCGGCTCGTCCGGCCCGTCGACGCCGATGACGAGCAAGACACCCCGGCCCGGCCCGACGTCAACGGGTGCGGGCAGCAAGGACTTCGTTGCAGAGCTTTTGGGCGGCACGATTGAGCCGAGCGCGGTGAGTGCAAGATAGGTAACTGCTGAACAGAACAGTTCTGATCACATCACTGCTCGCACTAGTCTACGCCTTCGCAAGCGAGATCGGCGTCATCAATTCGGGTCCAGCTGTCGGCCAAAGAACAGTGCGTCGGCTTCCCACCGGATCGATAACTGTGCTTCACTGACCCTTCTACCCGCTTTCGTCCTCTCGCAGAGCTGATCTAGAGCAGATGCGCAAGGAGCACGAGGCCGAAATGTCTGAGTTCCTTGCTCTGCCCGGCATGGTGTGTGCTGCACCCCTTGAAGCTCCGGTGCGCCGACTCGGCGGCTGACAGGTTTCTCTCCGCCTGCAATGAAGTCTCGACCGCTCGATTTGGAACACCAGGGGCACGTTATTCGTGCGCGGCAAGTGAGTCGCCCGCGTCTGATCGCTCGGGTTTGGGCTGCCTCGCATGAATCTGACCTTCTCCTGCTCAATGCGCGGTAAATTTGTCAGAACGCCATGCGCCGCGACTTCGACAAGCACGACGACGCGGCCAACGCATACGAGAAGGCACTTCTGAAGTTCCGCCACAGCGGCGGCAGCCAGGGCTATGAGCCCAGCCGGCCGCACCCGGGTAACCCACCGCCGGCGTGGACGAGGCAGATCCCGACCTTTCCGCACGAGACGGGCTCGCTCTGCGGCCGGCTCATTTCCTGCATGCTTGATCGGCGCGAGAGCTCCGAGGATGGCCGGCTTGCCTTTCCGCGCAACAAGGCTGAGGCTGCCAACGGTGACTTTGTCTGGGTACCGGAGTGCGCCCTCATACTCGCATTGCTTGCTCTGAAGTGGCAAGACGCTGATTGGCCGCCTCGAATCACAGGATGGAGGGTAAATGGGACGACGCCGAGACCGTCAAGGCGTACCTCGCCGACCCGGCTGGCTTCCCTCCGCCGGTGTAGAGCACCGCCCTCGTCGGCACCCCCCTCTGCTCCGGTCCCTCTCACGATTTGTTCACGCACAACGTGCCGTCTCCTCACGAATCGATCTAGCCTTTGCCGGATATCATGCCACACTTCAGCTTGCTCATCCTGAGGTCTGTTGACATTTGCACCGACGAACCTCCAGCGTCCCGGCGGTGAGTCGGCGGCCGTCTCCCTGCCCATGACTGCTGCGCGGACACGGATTATTACGTACGTGCAGCAGCAGGCGGCCCTTCTGGCTGCTTTACTGTCATACGGAGGGTTGGCAATCTCAATGAATATGGATGTGGACGGCCCTGGCAGTCTATATAGGCCGGCCTTCAAAAGAGAGAGAGTTCCTGTCGCGGGCGCACGCCAATCGCATCACCGCCACGGCCGACGACGTCGACGCGGCCACTCGCGCCTCCTTGCTGCCGCCTGCCTTTCGACCCCGCGTCCGAATTGGCTCTTCGACCGTCATCCCCTCCCCGCTCGCCGCAAGCAAGAACCCGGACGGCAGCTCCCATATCGCACTCGCATCGTCAAAGAAAAAGTCTCGTCCTTTAGACGCCTCCCGTCGGCTGGCCGGCTTGATTCCCTTTGCTCAATGTACGTGCAGCCCGTTGCTTTTGCCTTGTCCTGCCAAGCGCGTCCGGTCAGCCCGCGGGCTTGCACTCTCGTCACAGTTGCGCCCGGCTCGCCTCCTGACGCCATCGTTTTCCGCTCTTTCTTCGCATCAGCTCCAGCTCTTGTGTCCTTCAGTTCAAAGTGACAGTGATCCGAGTCCCAGCTGCCAACCTTCTCCGAAACCCCCTCGCCAGCGCGCCGACCGCCGCCGCTCGGCCCTCCCTTTCAGCAGCCCATCTCGACCCTCTCTGCCTCTCCCACCCAAATCGCTCTTTACTGCTCTACAGCTGCTGCTTGTCGGTCGCTCCGGTTCAGGTGGCTTAGTCAGCCTCCCTTCGGCACGCAGCTCTAAGTTATGTCGCGGCCGCAGTACCAGCAACAGTTGTCCTCGACCGACGCGGTCAACCGCGCCGGCTTCCCGCCGCCGCCGCCGCCACCGCCCCCAGCGACCTCAAACGGGCCCGGCCTCGCTCATCGGGCGACGACTCTTAGACGGGGCAAGACCCTTACCCGGCCAGAACGCCAGGTCGCGGCTGCGCCGCTGCTGACGCCGCCGGCACCCATCCTGCCCGGCGCCGCGCAGCTCGTACCAGCCAACGCCAACGCCGAGAGGCTAAACTGGTGGATAATCTGTTCATTCGTCTGCACGTTCTGGGCCCCGCCGAGCCTACTCTCCGCATGCGGGCTCAAAGACACGGCGACACGGCAAGCATGGCGCGAAAAGTTCGCTCTCTGCACAATCGCTGCTGTCATCGGCGGCATCGTCGCCTTTCTCACGATGGGGCTCACTCGGACGCTGTGTCCCGAAGGCGACAACCGGCGACAGAACTCGCTCCGTCCACTCGGCAAGACGCAAGGCCTCGTCGGCATCCGGGGTTGGGCGGTCAACGTCAGCCAATCGGTCGTGACAAGCTCGGTTAACTTCTATGATATCGGCCGATCCCAAGCGGGCCAGGACATCACCAACCTTTTTGGCCGGAGCGATGTCGATTACCCAACCTGCGCCGGCTTCAACTCGCGCTTTGCGACGACACCACTTTGCGAGTCGTCATCGTGTCCGCTGCCGCAGCTGTCGGCGGCGACACTCGATTCGCTCAAGCTCGCCAACACGTCGCGCCAGATCGGCTACTCTTGGGCGAACGTTTCGTCCCAGGCTAATTTTCTCGTCGTTGACGGCAACGTTCTTAACCTCTATCCGTACCTGCGCGGCAACCCGAGCCCTATTCCCGACGATCCAGTCGACGCCATCATCAGGACTGTCGTCGACCAGAAGGCGGGCGGCAAGGATGCGACGCGGCTCTTTTACAGCAGCGCCTTCCCGCAGAAGGCCGTGCCGTGCCTCGTCGACCGCTACTATGCCGGTCAGATCGACAAGATCACACCTGGCTGCATGCTGTCGACGCTCTTCCTGTTCGTCAGTCTCGGCATTATTCTTGCCGTCGTCTTCGCCCGCTTCTTCATGGCGTGGATCTTCAGTTGGTTCATTTCGGCCCGTATGATCCGGCCGCCCAAGCACCTCAGTCGGAGTGCCGTCTCGCCGATGGTCATGCCCTCGGCCGGCGCTAAGTTTTCGGTCGATGCCCCTGGCGGGACGGCGCCCTGGCGAGGCGGCACGGTACGGCAGAAGCCGACAAAAGGCGGCGGCGGTCGTGGAGGTCGCTCTGCCAACGGCGACGCCGCAATCGCTGTTCCGGACAAGCCCGCGCCGCTCGTGACCCAGACACAGATCGGGGCTGAGCTCTTTGCCGTCTGCCTCGTCACATGCTACTCGGAGTCGCTCGAGTCGATCAAGGGCACGTGTGACTCGCTTGCAAATACGACGTACGCCGACGGTCGCAAGCTGCTCTTCATTGTCGCCGACGGTATGATCACAGGCGCGGGCGAGACGGTCTCGACGCCGGATCACTGCGTCGGCCTGCTTGAGGCAGACGAGCGATTTGGCAACCCGCTGCCGATGGGCTACCTCGCCGTCGGGAGCGGCCGTAAGCGCGAAAACCGGGCTATGGTCTACGCGGGGCACTACCGTCGGTCCTCACCACCCATATGCTGATCCTTACCGGCTACGATGCTGATAGCTTCTTTCCCCTTTCAGTCGCTGGCTCGGGTCGCGACGCCCATCGCGTGCCGACCGTTGTCGTCGTCAAGTGCGGCATGCCATTCGAGGCGTCCGAAAACAAGCCAGGCAACCGGGGCAAGCGTGACTCGCAGCTCATCTTGATGAACTTCTTCTCGCGCGTCACATACAACGACCGGATGTCGCCACTCGACTTTGATCTCTTTCGCAAGATCCAAGTCCTCACCGGCGTCACCCCCGACTTCTACGAGGTTTGCCTCATGGTGCGTTGCCAACCATGTGATCTCTCTCGCTTGTTCGCTGACCATCACTGTTCTCTACCACTTCTCCCCCCCTTCCAGGTCGATGCGGACACGGTCGTCCAGGAGGAGTCGCTGACCCACCTTGTCAACGTCATGCACCATGACCGGCTCAACATGGGCGTCTGCGGCGAGACGCGCGTCGCCAATAAGACGCAGTCATGGGTAACGCTCATTCAGGTGTACGAGTACTTTATTTCGCACCACCAGGCCAAGGCGTTCGAGTCGGTCTTTGGCGGTGTAACGTGCCTGCCCGGCTGCTTCAGCATGTACCGGCTCAAGAGCCGCAAGCTCGGCGACGACGACTGGATTCCGATCATCACCAACCCGGACATCCTACGCGAGTACGCCCAGTGTGAGGTTTCAACGCTTCACCAGAAGAACCTGCTCCTGCTCGGCGAGGACCGTTTCTTGTCGACGCTCATGCTCCGGACGTTCCCGAATCGCAAGATGCTCTTCTGCCCACAAGCGCGTTGCCGGACGATCGTGCCCGACACCTTTTCGGTCCTTCTCTCGCAGCGCCGGCGGTGGATCAACTCGACGATCCATAACCTGATGGAGCTCCTGCTCGTCCGCAACCTTTGCGGGACGTTCTGCTTCTCGATGCAGTTCGTTGTCTTCATGGACCTCATCGGCACGGCTACGCTCCCGGTCGCCATCTGCCTCACGCTCGCCCTCATCATCAACTCGATCATCTCGCCGCCCCAGGTGTTCAGCGACGCAATCCCGCTCATGCTGCTCGCCATCGTCCTCCTCCTGCCGGCCTTCCTCGTCCTGCTCGCGACCGGGAAGGTCATCTACGCGCTCTGGCTCGGGCCCTACCTGTTGGCGCTCCCAATATGGAACTTTGTCCTGCCCGTCTACTCATTCTGGCACTTCAATGATTTCACCTGGGGCGAAACGAGGTCCGTGCCGTTCTTTTCTCTAGCCGGGCTTCGGGCCGCTGATTGTGACTGACCCATGCTGTATCTTGCCATACCCGCAGGAAGGTTCTCGGTGAGGTAAAGGGCGCCGGTCATGCGGACGACAAAACGGCGCTGGTTGCAAGTGTGCCCCTTCGCCGCTGGGAGGATTGGGAACGATCTCGTCTGCGCCGGATCCGGCGCGAGGAGCGCCGTCAGCGCGACCTCGAGCGGCTTAATCGGACTTTCAACAATGGCAACCCGCGCGACGATGGCGGCGGCAGCCTCGCGCCCTCATCCCGCCACCACTCTGAGTACGACGCTTCCGACACGGCTTCGACGCTTTCGTCCAACGAGGACGACCACTGGGGTCCCCAGATCGGAGCATACAACGAGAACAACACGCTCTATCCGCCGCCGCCGTTACAGTTCGGCGCCGACGTCGACAGCGACGGCGAGGTCCTTGACGGTTCAGACCTCGAGGCCATGCTTGACCAGGGCTTTGACGACGGTGGGCCGGCGCTGGCTCAGCGTGGTCAGACGGGGCCTTACAGTGCCCTCGGCTCCTCGTCCTCGCTCGCCCATCTACCGAATGGCTCGACACGAACGCTGGCCGGTCCGTCCCTCCCGCGCTTTGCACTCAACGACGGCCCGCCGGCGCCGCCACCACCGACGCGCGCGGGCGGTTACGCAAACACCCACACCTACACCCCTCTCGCCAACCCGCGACACTCGCCCCCGGAGCTGCTCCCAAAAACGTTGGCGGCCGGCCAGGCGCCGGCTTACCCAACCTCGACGACGACGGCGTACAAGAAGGCCGGCGGCGGTCACGCCAAGCAGCGATCGATCAGCAGCCCCAAGAACCACAACTGGGGGCCGGGCGGCCCGCTCATGGCTCCGCCGGCCGACCACATTCAAGCGTCGCGCTCATGACCATATTTTCTGACATCACTCTCTCCCAACTAAACCCATCCTGCATTTGAACCCACGACTTTTCCCAGCAACCTACGCACTATCTCTCTTGCAAACCACTCGGCATAGATCTCGACCGGCCCTTCCCTCTGCTTTCCCCTTCTCACCACCTCGCTGTCCTCCCCTCTCCCCCCTGTGCACACCACCGTTCCTTCCCGCTTGCCGCCCGCAGTGGTCCTCGAATACTTTTCCGGCCGCTCTTAACGACCACGACCCTCTCTTCGACCTTCACCCTCTTTGTACTCTGCCCTCGACCAGCCGTTGACGGCCTGCTGTCGACTGGCAGCCAGCGGGATCTATCGCGCTGCACACCATTTTATGCAACCCTTGCCTTTTATGCTGAGTTGGTGACGAGAGCAGCGGCATGAAGACGTTATCGTGCATGCTCGCGGCGGCCCGTCGGTTCCCCGCCGGCTTGTTTGTTCGATCCGCCCAAACCTAAAGAGGCTTGGTCGGCAGCCTAGTTCGCACGCGGTGCGAACAAGCTCGCCCTCCTCCTGCACCCAAACTTCTCTCTCTGTACAGTTCCGTTACTCCTCGCTGCCTTTCGAAGCGCGTTCGACGCTCTCATTGTGCACCTCGGAGGTTCCAGACCACCGAGGCTTATCGCTGCTCTCACACCGCCAAGCTTGCTGCTGCACGCGCCCGTAGCACTGTTCGGGCGACCCGACGCGACAACCGAGGGCGACCGCTTCCCGCCTGCTTCCCTGCGACGGGAAACCCGCCGTCTGCGACAGTCTGGTTCTCTCGCTTGCAACACCGTCTGCCGCCTCCTTTCACCAGTATGACAATCTCTCAGGCCTTCCTCGTCCGGCGCGTGCTGCCAACAGCCATCCTCCTGCTCGTCGCCCTTGGCCTTCTCTACCCCTTCGCCGAGCTGTCGCCCCTGGAGGTTATCCGCTCGTCATTCCTTCCTCACTTCTCTTCCCCTGTCGGAGGCAATCTGTCGTTTCTTTCGGACCTGGATCCCTCAGGCGCCTCCAACGGCCAGCATTATGGGCGGCATCCGGTAGTCGGCGGCCTCCTGCACGTCGACCTGAGCCTGCCGGCAGACGAGCACCCGATCCGCCAGCTCATCAGTAGCGCTAAGGTCGACTGGGCCCGCAAGATTGCCCGACAGAGCAAAACGCTGTCTCAGGCTGTGAACGAGTACAAGCGGCGGAATAACGGCCGCAACCCGCCGAAGGGCTTCGACAAGTGGTGGTCGTGGCGCGAGTGCGTCCGCAGCCGCTTGTCGCGTTGCGCGTAGTGCCTGGCGATACGCACCTCGCTAACCACATATGATACCGCAACTGCTTCGCCCATCCAGAAAGAATAACGTTCAGCTGCCGGACGAATACGATCAAATCTTGAAGGACCTTGCGCCTTACCGCGGATTTGCGCCGCGCGAGCTCCGCCGACGCGTCAAGCACCTGCAGACGCTGCGCGACACCTTCTCGATGACCAACAAGGACGGCAAGCTCACGATGCATTCGCGCAAGTACGACACGGGAATCAAGGGCGCCGACGAGCGGGCTCAGGGCCAGTTTGACTTCATCAAGGACGTCGCCAAGGACATCCCCGACTTCGAGGCCGTCTTTGCCATCCACGAGTACGTCTCTCAGCACCGCACGTTACCAGCTATGCATCCGCAACTGATGATCTCGCCCGATCTGCCAGCACTCCAACTCAGTTTGTCTCTTACGCGCACCTGATGGAGCTTCAGACGGCCGATGAAGAGGGAGAATGTGCGTTGAGCGAAACCGCACAAAACGACTTTAGCGCGACACGAGTCTGACCGCTGAAGGTCTTCTTTTCGCAGACTGGACCGAGGAGGAGGGCGATCGGTCCTTCTCCAACTGGGGTTCAGCTTGTCCTCGTACGTTCCTGATTGTTCCGTAGCAGCTGTGGCTTGCGGCTGACATCACACTGCCCCTGCTTCGTATGACTTACAGCTGGGACCAAGCTCTATAATGTCTCGATTGAGGAGGCCATGAACCCGACGTCGTATGACCCAACATACAAGGACGACCTAAATGACAAGTTTGACTACATCGCGCCGGGCTGGAAGCCGTTCAAGGCGACGCGGCCCGATGACCTCAAGCCGCCGCCGCATCCGGTGCCCGGCGCGCACAAGAGCTTTGTTGCAACCGACGAGGCGATGCTCAACCTCTGCGATGAGCCAAACCTGATCCGGCTACATGGCGCGCTTAATGGATTGCACCCTGTGCCGGCTCCTCAGCTCTACCCGATCTTTAGTCTGAGCAAGACCAACCTTCACGCCGACATCATGGTTCGTTCAATTGTATTCCAGTAAGTGATGCATTGCTGACGGTTGTGGTCCTTTTAGGTAATCCCAATTGAGCAGTGGGGCGAGGACGCCGGCGCCATGCACTGGAACGAGAAGGAAAAGGGCAAGCTTCTCTGGGTGCGTCCACCGCTGCTGCGAAAGCACAATCGTTCTGGCTAAGAAATACTTCCCCATTCTCTATCAGAGAGGCCGCAATACTGGCGGCTTTTACACCAACAGCGTGAGCTCAATATCATCCTTCAGCTCGTCGAGTCCTCGCGCATCCATGTTTCTGACAATCCGCGTCTCGCACCTATTGTCCCAAATTAGACCCCCTGGCGCTCTTCGCATCGCGCGCGCATCGCCCGGATGACCGACTACGACATTCAGTCCTCTGTTGAGCTGATCCCGCCACCGAAGTGGCTTTCATCGTATGTTCGGCCGGCTAACGGCGAGGCGAGCTCGCTCGACATCCTCGGCACGATCGCCGAATACGAGGCTGAATCGGCTGTAGCCGGTGCGGCATCAGGCGACTCGGATGGCGGCCGTGCGGCCGAGGCGGCTGCTGATGATGCAACCGAGCGGTCGCTTGAGAAGCGCGACAGCGAAATGGCGCTCGGCGATGTCATTATCAACCTCAATCAGGGTAACCTCAACCGCAAGTTGTTTGACGTCGGCCTCTCGTACGAGCCGATCCAGTGCGACGTTAAGGACGGCAGCTGCGACGCAATCAAGGCTGAGCTCCCCTTCCGGGACGTCAAGACGTTCAGCGAGGAGAACCATTATCAGTACATTCTCGACATCGACGGCAACGCCTGGTCCGCTCGCTTCCACCGTTTGCTGCAGACCAACTCTCTCATTCTCAAAAGCACCGTCTACCCCGAGTGGTGGAATCAGCGAATCCAGCCATGGCTACACTATGTGCCCGTGAAGCTTGACTTTACAGACCTATACGGTCAGTCCCTCTGCTACAGGGCTCACCCGTCATGCTGCCCGGTCGCTAATCGCAGCCGTATCTTTGCCTCGCAGACATTATGACCTTCGTGAGTCAACTAACGTTGCGCCGAACTGTCACACTTGCTTCTGGACTGACCCGACCTATTCTCATCTCAGTTCCACGGTGACGGCGACGGCGGTGCGCTCGCGGGTGAGGAGCTGATGGCGCGAGCAATCGCCGAGAGCGGCCGCGCTTGGTCCCTTTCACACTGGCGACGAGAGGATATGACGGCATACATGGTGCGTCAGCCTCTGCCAGTTCTGATGAGTGCCAAGTCCACAGCTGATGGAGCTGCCTTGCCCCACAGTACCGCCTCTATCTCGAGTGGGCCCGGCTCGTCGCCAACGACCGCTCGTCAATGGACTTCGTGTTGGACGAGTAAGACTTTCTGCCTCCCTGTTATCTGTAGACCTCCCTAGATTTTCCTTCCCCGTCCCTTATTGGATCCACCGGACGCCTGTACTGCTATCACTTATTGACTCTGCCGAGCCCTCGCCGCTCTGTCTAGTGGAGGCGACAGCTGAGATCGGGGCGGGCGTGCTGCGCGGCGGTCGGGCTCGACTGCTGCTCGACGGAGGGCGGCGTCCCGGGTCAGCCAGTCATTCACATCTCCTTCTCGCCTGGAAAGATTCACTTCCTGCCTGCGCTTGAAGGTGCGTCTCGGAGTTGCCCGTCCCACAAAGTATGCAGGCCTGCCCTGCTAACCAGATCGTCAAACTGCAGGCTCCGCGTCGCCCAGCTCGTTGGCTCGCTGCGCTGCCGCTTCAACCGCCCTCCAGCCGGCTCTCAGCCACCCCCCTGCCGCCATGAAGTACGATCCGGCGTACTGGAAATCGCGCGGGAACGGCTCGCGCTGTCATCAGAAGTACGTATACGATCGTATCGGCAGATTGGCACGATGGTAAGCCGTTTACCGTCGAGGTAAGTGCAACGAGCTGCAAGCTTCGTGCAAAGCTCCTGAGCTAACAAGGACCTCCACCACCCCAAAATATTGGCGAACCAGCTCAATGAGGACACCCTCGAGTGAGTTCTCAAGCCCTGATTTGTTAGTTGCGAGGTACTGATGATGATCACGCGCAAAGGTACTGGGAGCTAGACCCTAAACACGACACGCGTGTCTCGTCGTCGCGGCTGCCTGTAACCTTCGAGATCGACAACGCAGGCGAATACAAGTACAAGAAGGTCAGCCAGGCTGAGGCTAAAGCTTGGCGGAGAGTCAATGCGAACCGCGACGAGACTGGCGTCTGGACTGGGCGGGGCGGCGGCGTTGAGCCGCGTGCGACCGGCTCATCGCCCACAAAGCGCGAGAGGAGCGTCTCGGAAGAGAACAACGTCGACGACGCGGCGCGGGCGAAGAAGGGCAAGACGGCGACCGACACTCAGAGACGTCCGGGACCAGCTTAAGTCGGTCGGCAACAACAAGCAGAGGCTGGGCCTTCTTATCCTCGTTCGAGGGAGTATTACCCGCCACCAGGATCTCCGCCGCCGCTGCCGCCGCTTCCACCTCCGGCCCCGACGGTCACGTTCATCGCTCAGGCACCCTACAACGCCTTGTACGATGATCCTGAGGGCGACCTGATCATTCAGTCGTCAGATGGCTACTGGTCGCGCGTGCGAACGATAAAGTTGTGCGGCGGATCCGACATATTCGACCAAGAATTGGCCAAGCCCGAAGCGAGACCTTTGCAGAGGTCGGTTCAGGGCCTGCGCGTGTTTAAAACTCTCGAGACATCGCACCTTCTTGGTCAATTCCTACACTGGCTCCTAGCACCCATAAAACAGCCCTTGACAATAGAAGAAGCCTACATGTGCGCTCCTGAGCTGAACGTGACGTCCTTAAACGAGGCGCTGACCCTTTCTTCCCTTCCTTTCCTTCAGAGTCTTGCAGCTCGCGAAATTCTACGAATCTCCACAAGTCACCGCACTCGTCCTCGCTTTGCTTCATCCACTGATCGATGGGTTCGCCACGACGGTTTTTGCCTTGTCTTCAATCTTCGGCGACCTTCCTTTGGCTCGCGCGGCGCTTGCCCGGTTCCACACGGCCTTGACTGTCTACCCCGAGCCCGACCCCTACGGTCCAGGCCCACACCCTCACGCATTCGGCATCCAGAAAGTCATCTTTTGCAAGATACCTCCTGTCTGCCTCTACAAACTTTTGAAGATAGTTCAACAAGCCATGTATGTCGCGCCAGAAGACGCTCCCGAAGTTTGGGAGCGTCTGGCCAAGACCTTCACAGTACGTTCCCGCTTACGATGAGCAACGACGCCGCATTCGGGAGCTGAGCAAATTTTTGTCGACTCGCAACCAGTTTGACTAGTCGCTGGGCCAATTACATGACGTGCCAGGTCGAATCCTGCATCTAATGCGAGCTGTGTGCGCCGGCGACAGAGAGCAAAAACAGAACACCATGATACAATCTAGCCCGGCACAACGGTCACCAACACACACGGGCCGCCTTTTTAGATCGGCAGCCCTCGCCCCCTTGCACTGGGAGCCTGCGCCCACGCCTTCCTGCTCATGAGCAGAACTCGCGGGCGTTCTGGAAGATGCGGAACCAGGGGCCAAGGCCGCCTCCGGCCTCCTTAAGCTCGGCTGGCACCCAACTGTTGCTCTCGAGCGCGACGACGCGCTCCGGGTGAGGCATGATGGCGAGCACGCGGCCGTTCGGCGTCTCGACGGCGGCGATGCCGTCAGGCGAGCCGTTCGGGTTGAGCGGGTACTGCGTCGTCGGCCGGCCAGCGGCGTCGACGTACTGAACAGGGACGATGCACTCGGCGGCCGACGCCGATGAGGGGAAGGCGGCCCGGCCCTCACCGTGTGCAACAGCAACAGGGATGACGGTGCCGGTCATGCCCTTGAGGAAGACCGAGTTGGCCGAGGCAGTGATCTTGACAGTTGAGACGCGGCCCTCGAAGCGCTCGCTCTTGTTTGTCTTGAACAGCGGCCAATTGTCGGCGCCGGGGATAATCTCACGGAGTTGCGAGAAGAATTGGCAGCCGTTGCAGACGCCGAGACCAAAGGTGTCTTCGCGCGAGAAGAAGGCTGAAAACTCCTTGCGGGCCGTCTCGTTGAGCAAGACCGACTTGGCCCAACCATTGCCGGCGCCGAGGACGTCGCCGTACGAGAAGCCACCGCAGGCGGCCAGGCCACGGAAGCCGGCGAGCGAGAAGCCACCGGCGATGATATCCGACATGTGAACGTCGACGGCCTCGAAGCCGGCGGCGGCAAATGCAAAAGCCATCTCGACGTGACCGTTGACACCCTGCTCGCGGAGGATCGCAACCTTGGGCCGCGATGACTGGCCCTCGGGCGAAGGTGTCGGGCAGGACGGCGTGTCCAGCAGCGGCAGGAAGGGCGCAGTGACGTTGTAGCGAATGCCCGATGACTCGGGTCCGTCAAGAATGGCGTCGAACTCCTGCTTGGCGCCCTCGGGATCGTCGCGGGCGGCCTGCATCTTGTACGACGTCTCAGACCACATCTGCTGGAGCTCGCCGCGAGTCGAGGCGAAGACCTCCTTGCCATGGTGGACGATGCGGATCGCCTGGTCGGCAGCGGAGGCGTTGACCTTAGCGACGACGTGGATGTCGCGGTGGGGGAAGCCGGACTTGTCGAAAACCTCGGTGAACTCGAAGAACTTGTCCTTGGACACCTGGAAGACAGCGCCGAGTTCCTCGTTGAAGAGAGCGGCGATCGGCAGGGCCGGTGTCGGCTGCTTGTCAAGGTCGTCGAGGTCAATCTCCGCACCCACGCGGCCGGCGAAGCACATCTCAACAATCGAGGCGAGCAGACCACCGTCGGACCGGTCGTGGTAAGCGAGAACGGTGCCAGCGTGCTCGTCCTTCAGTGTCTGGACGGCCTTGAAGAAGGCCTTGAGCGTCTCGGCGCTCTCGACGTCGGGCGGAGTCGAGCCGAGCGTCTTGAAAACGTGGGCGAGGGCCGAGCCGCCGAGCCGCTGCTGGCCGGACGCGAGGTCGACGAAGACGAGGACGGTCTCGCCGGCGTTGGTCTGGAGTTGGGGCGTCCAGGTGGCTGAGACGTCCTTGCACGATGCAAAGGCGGTGATGATGACCGACATCGGTGAGGTAACTTCGCGAGCCTCGCCCTCCTCGTTAGTCCACTTCATCTTCATGGACATCGAGTCCTTGCCGACGGGGATGCCGACGCCGAGCTTGGGGCAGAGGTCCATGCCAATCGCCTGGACACCGCGGTAGAGGCCCGCGCCCTCTCCCGGGTGCGAGGCCGGGCTCATCCAGTTGGCCGACAGCTTGATGTGCGAGATGTCCTCGATTGACGAAGCCGCGATGTTGGTCAGCGCCTCGCCGACGGCCATGCGAGCCGACGCCTCGGGACTGAGCAGCGCGAGCGGCGTGCGCTCGCCGAGCGCCATGCTCTCGCCGTCGAGGACGTCAAAGCCGTACGACGCCCGCGTGACAGCAACATCGGCGCAGGGGACCTGCCACGGACCGACCATCTGGTCGCGGGTAACAAGGCCGGTGATCGACCGGTCGCCGATCGTGATCAAATACGACTTGGAGCCGACCGAAGGGAGGTGCATGACACGCTCAATCGCCTCCTTGAGGTGGCCCTCGGGCGCACTGACCTCGGGCAGGTATGATTGGAGCGTTGCGTCAAACTCAACCCGCCGAGGCGTGACGGTCGTTGCCGTGAGCTCAAGCTTAGGCGGCTTGCCGAAAAGGGTCGACATCGGCAGGTGGATTGGCTCGGCGCCGAGGAGGCGGTCGGTGACGACGAGCTCCTGCTCGGCGGTGGCATGTCCGACGACGGCATAGGGGCAGCGCTCACGCTTGCAGATGGCCTCGAAGACGGCCAGCGTCGGGCCCTCGGGCGCAATGGCGAGGACGTACCGCTCCTGCCTATAGAGGTCAGAATGTAGGTGTCAGCATTGGAGAGGGTAGGAAGACTGCGACAAGGGAGCGCCGACGTACGACTCGTTGCACCAGATCTCCATTGGGCTCATGCCCTTGTCGTCAACAAGGACGTCGCGGATCTCGAAGCGGCCACCGAGGTCAGAGTCGTGGACAAGCTCGGGCAGGGCGTTCGAGAGACCACCGGCGCCGACATCGTGGATCGACTCGATCGGGTTGCCCTCGCCGAGCGCAGTGCACGCGTCGATGACCATCTGGCACCGGCGCTCCATCTCGGGGTTCTCGCGCTGGACCGAGGCAAAGTCGAGCTCAGCCGACGAGGCGCCTGAGGTCATCGACGAGGCTGCACCGCCGCCGAGACCGATCAGCATACCGGGTCCACCAAGGACGATGATGTGTGAGTTGGTCGGGATGATCTTCTTGATCGCGAACGGCGCCCGGACGTTGCCGAGACCGCCTGCCAGCATGATAGGCTTATGGTAGCCGCGGATCTCGACGGCATCGGCCGCAAGCGACGTCTGCGACGGGACGGGGAGCGAAAGTGTACGCCAGAAGCTGCGCAATGAGAGCTCAGGTCAGCGAGGGATGCGAGGAGCCCAATGGGTGGTCCGTAGCGAGGTCTAAAACGTACCCAGTGAGTCCCGGCCGGCCAAACTCGTTGTTGAAGGCGCTGCTGCCGAGCGGACCCTCAATCATGATATCACGCGCGCTCGAGACGTGGGCCGGCTTGCCGACATGGTCCGCGCCGGTCGCACCCTCCTTTTCCTCCCACGGCTGGCGGAAACCGTCGAGGTTGAGGTCGGACGTCATGAAGCCGGCAAGGCCCATCTTGGGCTTTGAGCCCCGGCCGGTGGCACCCTCGTCGCGGATCTCACCACCAGAGCCAGTCGACGCGCCAGAGAAGGGCGAGACGGCCGTCGGGTGGTTGTGCGTCTCAACCTTGATCAGGATCGGGTAGGCCTGGGGGCTCGAGAGCACGTACGGCGCCGGGCCGGCAGCGGCGGGCGAGAAGACGCGAATCTCGCGCGAGTCAGAGTTCATGACGGCGGCGTTATCCGAATAGGCCGAGAGCGTAACGTCCTGGTTAGTCGCCTCCTTCTCGGTATTGCGAATCATGCCAAAGAGCGAGATGGGCTGGTCCTCGCCGTCGAGCTTCCAGTTGGCGTTGAAGATTTTGTGCCGGCAGTGCTCAGAGTTGACCTGCGCGAACATAAAGAGCTCGACGTCGGTCGGGTTCCGAGGCGGGTCCATCGAGGTGTATGCGTCGAGAAGGTATTTGAGCTCCGTCGGCGAGAGGGCAAGACCGAGCGTCGTGTTGGCGTGGACGAGGAGGTCCATCGCCGACGGCGGGTGCGAAGCGTCGCCCGTGATCGTCGCCGGCTTCACGTCGGTCGTCTCCGGCAAGATGGCGACGTGCTTGAGCGGGCCAGGGGGCGAGACCTGGAAGATCTGCTCCTTGGCCGGCGGGCTGACGAGAATCGTCTGTGTCATCCGGTCGTGCAAAAGCGGGCTCGCCGCCGGGACGAAAGCGACGGCGTCGACGGGCGACGACGAACGGATCGTGACGACGATGCCGCGCTCGACCCGGTTGAGGTGGCTAGCGAGGCCGCACATGCGCGAGATGTCGGTCGCCTTGGACGACCAGGGCGAGATGGTGCCGAGCCGGGGGACAACGTAGATGACGGTGTCGGTCTCGCCGCTGGCGGCCGGGGCAAGCGAGGTCGGCTCCTCACCGTACTTGAGGAGAGCGTCAAGCACGACGCGCTCGGTTGAGTTCGTGTCGGACAGGAGCGCGAGCGACTCGGCCGAGGCGACATCGACCAGGTGAAGGAACGAGGCCGAGACGGCCGTCACACCCGAGTGCAGCGCCTGAAGACTCTTGAGCAGAGCCGCAGCCTTGGATGGCGACAGCGCCGGCGAGCCGGTGAGCGAGAGGCTGGGGAGACGGAGGTAGGCGAGCGGTCAGTCCCAAGGGCTCCGAACCAAGAGCAGCTCCCCAGACGACATGCGCACAGGTCGGCCATGGTCGGAAGGGCGCGCGGATAGAGCAGGTAGGTGAGGAGGACTGGAGAGGATCCCTCCGGAGTGGGGAGGAGGAGGAGTGGCGGTCGGCAGGTCCCAGGGCGGCTCCCGACGAGGCGGCTGGCTACTTCGAGCGACCGCCTGCGCCTTCCGCCGGGCCCAAATAATTCAAACTCCGACCGCCCGCGGGCGCCAATCCCCCGCCCCTGATCTGACTCGCGCCGACGCCCCGCACACTCATCCTTCACCAGGGAGGGGGTCCGCAAGGCCAACAAGCAGAGGGAGTCGCTTGCCAATCCAATCGGGGACGGTCAGAGATTTCTCGTGATCGAACATGAGAGTGTTGCGAGAAGGCGGATGGATTGATGGCTGCGAGAAGAAGGGTGTCGCAGGGGACGTGAGAGAAGAAAGATGGTCGGGAAAAGAACCACATGCAAACGAGGAGCAAGCACAATAGGTTTGTGGGCTGTCGTCGGCGCGAGCTGGTCTCGTCATGCGCCTCGATAAAGTCAGCACTCAGCATACATCCCAGCCGTGACCCCATGCGACCTTGGCGGAAGGAGAATATCGCATGATCCTTCACTCCTTGCGCTCTTTCTCCTCCTCGTAATTCCACGCGCGCCCCCCTCGGCCCTCCTCAAGGACGCCGACCTTGTCGAGCCCGACGCGGGGATCGAGACCGACCCAGGTCCGGCCTTTCCACAGCTCAGATGGGTTGGGAAGGTTGGTGTGGATGAGGTCCGAGTCGGTCGAGCGAAGCGTGAGTGAGGTAGAGTCTGCAGGTTGGTAGCGTCAGCGACCAGACAAGATACCGAAGGTCGGCGCGCGAGGTACGCACGGGTGGTGGACGAGGACGTCGTCGTCGTCGCGCCGTACCGTTTCGGATGCCTGTAGGTGCCTGTGATCGTCGAGAAGATTGGCTGATCATCGTCGTCGTCGTTCGCCAAACCCTCCTGCTCGGCAGTGGCATCGGGGTCAACCGAAGGTGGAGCCTGCTCGTCGGTCGGTCCGGAACCTGCGACAAGTCCCGATGAGTATGATACACGAGTCGAACATCGCGACATCGAGCAAGGATGACACACCCTCTGGAAGTAGATTCGTGAAGTCGAGCACATACTCGGTCGCCCCCCACTGCGGTTCGTCTTGAAGCGCGAGCTCGAGCTCGTACGGCGTGATGATGGGCCGGTAGAAGTCCTACGTAAAGCGGGGGCGTCCACAAAACAATTGCCAGTCAGCTCGCGAAAAAGCGTCGACGACAGAACGTGGCTTGTTGGAGCCCTAGTAAACCACACCATCCGACAATTGGACAGAGGAGGGCTGAATGGGCTGCACCTCCTCCCTCTCTCACCCGAGAGCAAGAGCGAGGAGAAGGTTGGCTTTGTTGTTCCCCGAACGTTGACGACCACTCGCGTCCTCAAAAGAGACCGCAAGCGTGGAGCGACGAGGCTTTGCCCCTGGGTAGGTGACTGACAAAGCGATGTCACTCCGGTCCGGGGTGTCCTGCGACATGAGGAAGGGATTTGTGGGCATGCACGAAGGAGGGTAGGACGGACCTTCGAGTCGACGAGCGTGTTCTCCCCACAGGCGACGAGAACAAAGCACTCGACCTCTGCAAAGTTAGCGAGCTTAGCCGGGTTAAGCTTGCCGACGGCAACAGTGTAGGTCTTCTTATGCTTGGCCTTGAGGAGCGTGCGCAGGTGGTTGAGAAGCGGAAGTGAACCGGCTGACAGACGCAGGGCGGACGGGCAATCAGCACCCATGCGCAACAACCGTCCCGGCCGACGAAAAGAACGCACCAAGATTGACGTTGCCGACAAGCAGGCCAAAGACGTCGGCGTCGCGGGCCTTCTGCATGGTAGCGTACCGGCGCATGAGCAGCCGATTCGTCCTCGTCGACTGTAGGACGGGCTCGGGCGCGTCGGTCGCCGGAGCATCAGGATCTTCCGAGGGCGAGTACGAGTAGACCTATGAGAGTGGACCGGAACGAGTGGTCGGTTTAGTAGCTTTCAAGTCGAGAAGGGTTTGACAAAGAGAACGGACAGTGTTGCGCGAATGAGTTACAAGCAGGTTGCGCAGCTGAAGGCTCTCCTCTCGGCCGATGAAGAAGACGACGAAGTCCTCAAGCTTCGTTCCGGCGGGAAGGGCGTACGACCGGAGCGATGTTGATGTTGTGCTGGTTGACGTTGCGGCGGACCCAGGCTGGGACGAGGAGGTGGCGACCGGCGTGCGCGAAGAGCAACATGAGCTGGCCGGGTCGGCAGCGGAGGATAGACCTGAGCAGCACGAGTTGCTCGCCAAGGAACCATCAGACGGATTGGATGACTGGCAGCAAGTTGATAACGCTTGAGGCGCTGGCAGTGTTGAACAAGAGGAGCCGCCACAACAACTGCTTTGGCCGAGCATGCCAGACGACGGTTCCTCGGCAGCCGACTTCCGGCAGCAGGATGGAGTGTCACTGCCGTCGACAACCTCCAGTCTCTCCAGCGCAGGCAGCACGGTCGCCCGCTCGACTTCGTCCTCGTCGTCGTCGTCCTGTCCATCGAGGCGGATATGCGAGAAGATGACCTCACGCCCCTTGCCCTTGAGTCGGCGCCGGACGTCGGCCTCGAGCGCCTCGGCTGCGTGCTCGTACCCTACCTCATGAACGACGAGCACGCCCTTCTTCTCGTCTTCGCCGTCATCGCCGGAGGGTGGGGCGAGCGCAAGCCGCTCAATCACCCCTGCGCATGAAGGGACGTCGAACGGCAGGCGCGGGAAGACGTAGCGGATTCGGCCGACTAGCGAGGGGTCGGCGCAGGGGGTCAGGCAGGCGTGACCGTAATGGATGAGAAAGTCGGCGCCGATATGAAGGGCCGAGAGCGAGTCAATGCAGCAGCTGCCCAGGCGGAAGGCGGCGGAGGAAGAGGCAGGGTACGTGTGTCAGCAACTCTCGATCCCGACCAGGAGTCGGAACATACCTCCCACCGCCGTCGAAGAGCGTTAGGACTCACCTGCCGTACGTCGTGTCTCCGAGCACCCACGCCCGCCCGCCCTGACCGATCCGGTCGAGCTCCGCCTGGATCGCCCGGAAGACCTCGACGCTGTCGCCGAGCAGCTCGTCTGGGAACTGGAGCGCGACGTTCTTCGCTGCCGGGCTCAAGCGTCGGAGGTGCGCCAGCGAGCGCGGCAGATCGTACTTCTCGCTGAGGAGGTGTGGAGGCGTGACCGAGGCCGAGGTAGAAGGGACGGGCGTCTCGAAGGCGTGCGACGAGGGCGTCGAGAGAGACGAGGCGGCGAGCGAGGGTAGCGGATTGGCAGACGACATGTTGACCGTGCAGAGCAGCGAAGACTGCTTCGGCAATAGAGACTAGCTCGACGTCACTTTCTGTGATGAGCTTACGACCTGCGAGAGAGCTCCGACGACAATATCGGCGAGGTGATGAGAGAGGGGCGACAGGTTACGACAGGCCGCCAGGTCGGAGTTCCCCTCTGGCCTCAGCTTTCGAGCGTCCTTGCGTGAGAAAAAGCCTCCGACGCCGTCGCGCGCCGGCCGGGCCGAACGAGAGCAGCGAATGGCCTGAACCGCAGAGACCAGCGACCGCCAAGATAGCCAGGATGCCGCCCAAACTCGCCGACCCCAAGGTGCGCGCTCGAGAGGAGAGGGCAAGAGGGCTGGGAGACGGCTGTCTTCTCCGCCCCCGACCTGAGCCCAAAGGAGGGCTCGCCTAGGCTGACCTCCTTCTACTACTGCTCGCGTCCGGCCCGAACGCCCCGCCGTCGACGTCGCTCGCAGCTCTACCACCTCGAGCCCAAGGGCGTGAGTCCTCGCCGCAGATCAAGTCACACAGGACACGCGCCTGAGCTAATTATCCTCTCGTCCCTTCGATCCTCGCCAGTTCTGGAAGACCGTCCGTGCGTCCTTCTCCGTCCGGGAACCCTTGTACCGGCCCGAGCCCATCTCGCGTGCCTTGTCATCCAATCGTCGCCATCCTGACATCCTTCCCGTCCTTAAACCGACTCGCCGCCCACAGACTCCAAGCTTTCTGCCAACCCGCGCATCTCGTCCGGACTCCCGCTTCCACTCATCTACCGCAACCCGCCTCCGGGAAGCCGCGAAGAGCCCTATGCGAGCCCGGCAACGGCCGCGAGCGACGTCGCGTTCAACCCGGTCCGTCTCGCCTCTCGGCTTCGCTAGCTGATCCAGCTAGGATGCGAGCTGGCCCGATGAGCTCGCCTGGCGAATGAGATCCCGAAGCTGACCCTGACGCTGCCTGCTCGCAATGTGGCCCTGCAGTACTGGAAGCGTGACGTATGTGCCTTTCCACCCTGCCTTTCGACTCCACGATCAAGGCTGGCCTAAGGATCGAAGGGGACCCTCGGGTCCCCTTGCTCTCGTTGCCATGCTTTAAAGACCAGGCGAAGGACCTCAAGGCTGATCGGTTTCTTTCCACATCTGCCGTTCGACAGAGCCGCCGGGCCTACCCTCGCACGTCGGTCATCACCCAGACGGACCTGACACAGCTCCTGCTTGCTTCGCCCGAGGGCCAGTCAGCGTGCGTCCCCTCCGTCCCTCGCGCCCGCGCTGACTTGTAGCACTCAACTGGCTGACTGATTATCCCACTCTCGATTCATACTATTTCATCCGCAGTCTTCCCTCGCCCGGCTCGTCCTCGGACGCCTCTTCCGACCCTTCCAAGACGATCCTCGCTCTGACCGAGTCGGGCGAGCTCCCCTCGTACTCGACCGTCCTCGCCCAGGTGGCTGAGCGCGCGCCGGTCTTCTCGGCCAGCAAGCTGCCACCGGCACCGCCGAGCTTCGGCACCGCGCTCAGACCGAGGATGACCAAGCGGGTCGAGGACGCTCCCCACAACGTTGGCGAGTACATGTGCGTCTCTTCAACGGCCCTTTAGTCAATTTCCGCCTTGCCCTTGAGTCCCCAGGGCGTCGTCTCAGGCTGTGCTTGGCAGTATCGTCAAGTCTTGACGGAGCCGGCCGACTCGACCCGAGCCTGAGCACTGATGAGTCCCTCCGTCTTTTTCTCAGGCACATGTACGCATAGGACGTCCCTTGCGCGACTATCATCGGTACATATCTCGGCGGGATGGTGAAAGGGAGGAGGAAGAGGGCCGACCAGATGATGTTGTATCAATGGTGTCGGCTGCTGCAAAACATCATCTGGTGGCGACTTTCCTGATCGTCTTGCGAGGTAGCTGTTGGTGTTGTCGCATCGTGGTCGTGCTTCCGGCGAGAGTCTGTCTCGAAGGCTCGTGCCTGTCGACCGGCTGCAGGAAGCCCGTGCGACTTGATTGACTCGGTGCTGCCGCGCGCGCCGGCAACTCGCCCTGCCGGCTCCCGGCGAGGCCTTCCCGCCCAATCCGCTTGCCCTCTTCTCACACACACACCTTCACCACCACCTTCCCTTCGCAGACAACCTTCTCCTCTCGCACACACACACGCTACATATCCACACTCTCTCCTTCCTTGCCTTCTGATCGGCCATGAGCGGTAACAAGGGTGCGTGCCACTCCCTCGCTGGCATGTGAAGCAACGGCCGGGCGAGCGATGGGCTCGGATGCCGGCAAGCTCGGACCCCCCCTGATCCGGTAGGCATCAAAGGCTGACTTGCGACGCTTCTTCCGGTAGTCATCATCGTCGGTGGCGGCCTCAGTGGTCTCTCTGCAGGTACGTTTCGCATCTGAGGACGCGCGAGTGGGCGCGGGGTGGCGATATCGGACGCCGGGCAGCTGACACCTGCCTCTCATGCCTCCCACGCGATCTCATCCTCTGTGCCCCGCAGCCCACCAGCTGCTCGAGCGCGGAGCCTCGGTCTTGTTGCTCGACAAGCAGCCCTTCATGGGCGGTAACTCGACCAAGGCGACGTCAGGCATCAACGGTGCCGGCACCAACTCGCAAGCCGAGCTCGGCATCAAGGACTCGGCCAAGACCTTCTTCGACGACACCAAGAACTCGGCCAAGGAGCTGGCGCGGGACGACCTGATCAAGGTCTTGACGGGCAAGTCGGCCGACGCCGTTCACTGGCTCCAGGAGACGTTTGGACTCGACCTCAGCAAGGTTTCTCGCCTCGGTGGGCACTCGCAGCCGCGGACGCATCGGGGTGGCGCGCAGTTCCCCGGCATGGTTCGTTCCGGCAACCCATTCGCTTGTCCGCATCAGTCGGACAGCGCGCTGACATGTGGCTTCCCCTTTTTTGAACTCCACGCAGACCATCACGTACGCCCAGATGGAGGCGCTCGAGGACCTGGCGACCTCGATCCCGGACCGGGTCACGATCAAGAAGAAGGCTCGCGTCACGCGCCTGCTCAAGGAGGGTGACGCCGTCGTCGGCGTCGAGTACGAGTCGGATGGCAAGAAGCACGAGGAGCGCGGTCCAGTCATTCTCGCGACGGGTGCGTCTTTCCGATCTCTTGTTGAGTGTCTCGCTCTCAAGGAGGGTCCGTCTGCTGACCTGCCAGCCGATTTTTATTCCCTTCCACAGGCGGCTACGCAGCCGACTTTACCCAAGACTCGCTTCTCAAGAAGTACCGGCCTGACATCTACGACTTGCCGACAACCAATGGCGACCACTGCACCGGTGATGGTCAGAAGCTCGCGATGGAGATCGGCGGCGCGGCCATCGATCTCGAGAAGGTCCAGGGTGCGCTCCTTAATTTGGTCTGTGGCTGAGGTATCACGCTCGCCGAGACTAACAAGTACATCTCTTGCTCGCCGACAGTCCACCCGACCGGTCTTGTTGACCCGCGCGACCCTGATGCCAAGGTCAAGTTCCTCGCGGCCGAGGCCCTCCGCGGTGTCGGTGGCCTCCTACTCGACAACACGGGCGTCCGCTTCTGCGACGAGCTCGGCCGGCGCGACTACGTCACGGGTGAGATGAACAAGAACGGAAAGTTCCCGATCCGGCTCGTCCTTAACGGCCAGGCGAGCAAGGAGATCGAGTGGCACTGCAAGCACTATGTCGGTCGCGGCCTGATGAAGCGTTTCGAGAGCGGCGAGGCGCTTGCCAAGGAGATGAACATCAAGCCCGACGTTCTCAAGAAGACCTGTAGGTCTGCTTCCGCTCTGTCGTGCTTGTTCCGACTTTGGCTGACCATCCGAATGCATCGACCCCTGCAGTCGAGGACTATAACAAGGTCGCCGAGAGCAAGAACGACCCTTACGGCAAGAAAGTGCGCTCGGTGCTGCTCTCGAGTTGACCAGCCAGAGGAGCGCCTATTAACTCGATTCAAACCATTTTCCGCCAGTTCTTCCCCGGTGGCACCTTTAAAATGGACGACATCTTCCACGTCGCACACATGACGCCCGTCCTCCACTGTGCGTCACTTGATCCGTCTTTTGGCCGTAGTGGCTTTTGCTAACCGTGCCCCGCACTTCCGTCGCTAGACACCATGGGCGGTCTTGAGATCGACCCTCAGTCGCGCGTTCTCGACAAAGACCAGAAGCCGATCGTGCGTCTGTCGCTTTCCGGCCTCCAACCCCACCTGCCCACTGACTTCCCATCTTCCCCCTTCACACCTTCCCTTCACCCGCTCCCGAACAGCCTGGACTCTTCGCCTCGGGCGAGGTTGCCGGTGGCGTCCACGGTGCGAACCGGCTCGGCGGCTCCTCGCTGCTCGGCTGCGTCGTCTTTGGCCGGGTCGCAGCCGACTCGGCGGCGAGCTACCTCGTCAGCAGCTACGGCTCGCAGCGCGCAAACGAGCGTCTTGGCGCCGTTGCAGGCCACATGATGCAGGTGCGTTCTGTTTTCAAATTTCTCGCTCGCACTCTCAAAGGTGAACACATGGACTGATGATTCTGGTGATCGTCTCTCATCATTGCAGGCCAAGATTACCATCGCTCCCGGCTCGCGCATCACGATCGACACGACCGGCGGCTCGGACGACTCATCCTTCCAGGCCCAGGCCCAACCCTCCTCGTCCTCGTCGTCGTCGTCGAAGCCGCAATCGTCCAAGGCTGGCGGCAAGGAGGGCATCGACCCTAAGGAGGGCGACACGCTTGTCGCTGGCTCCTCGCCCGAAGAGCGGGTTGAGAAGAAGGGTGAGCCGGAGGCCAAGAAGGACGGCAACAAGTCGTACAGTGCCGAGGAAGTTGCCAAGCACAACACGCGGGAGGACATGTGGGTCATTATCGACGACATGGTGATGGACGTAACGAAGTTTGCCTCGTGCGTCTCCTTTTCTCCTCCTCTTGGCCCGACTGCTCGCTCCCGTGCTGATGGCCTTTCTTTTTTGAATCTCACAGCGAGCACCCCGGTGGTGAGCAGGCACTGGTCCTCTACGCCGGCCGGGACGCGACTGAGGAGTTCGACATGCTGCATGACCGCAAAGGTGCGTGCTCCTATCTGCCCTTTGTCATGTCGTCTCGTACGCCTGTCTGACCTCCATCTTCCTCTCCTTTCCCACAGTCATCCCGCGCTACGCGCCCGACGCCGTCATTGGTAAGTTCATCAAGTGAGGTGCATAACGAAAGTGGCCCGCACCAGCGACCGCCCACACACTCTGCTATCTCTCCTTCGTCTCACTCTTGTTCTCCGACTGCGGTTCCGCCTTTGTTGTCTTCTCCCTCTCTTTGACTCCTGTGACACCTTTCGTCGACTACTTGTATGCATTAACACTTCACGCACATTTCTCGCTGTCTCGCTGTCAGCCTCACTCTATTGAGCAAGCGTGCTCTGCTCGAGTCATGGTCGCTCACGCGACCTGTTCGCAGCTCAGCGCCTTTGGTGGCGTGCCCCAGAGGACAAGCTTAGCTTGCTTTGGCCCTTTACTCTGAACGAGCACTCTTACCGACCCTTCTCCTCGAGTGTATGCTGCCGCATCCAGATCGCGCAATACCAAGTCATCAAGATGGCTCGCGCCAGGCATCACCGCAGGGTCCATTTGCAAAGTTATATTACGATTGAGGTCAGTTTGTGGCTCCAAAGCTGAAATCTGGTGAGAGAAGAAGAGACTAACCTCCTATTCGGGATTACGTTTCAGCCAGTCCATGTCAACCTGGTACAGACTCCTCTGGGCGGTCGGATAAGTTTCCATGAGTACCACGGAGACCCGCTCAGGCTGCATGCACTGCCAGAGCACGCCGACGGCGATGTCGTCCCTGTCCAAAGGTCGCTGGCCGCCGTACGTGTCCTTGACGCGTACGTCATCGTACTGATGTCTCCGCTCATGGAACTCGGTCCTAACCGTGCCAGGCCGGTGGACCAGCACGCGAATGTCTGTACCCATCGTCTCGTGACGGAGAACGTTTGAGAAGCCCTCGACGGCCGACTACGGACACCCGAGGAAAGCGCCCGTCAGTCTTCAGGAAGCCGTCTGCGGCTGCTGAGCGTTGCAAACAGACCCTGGCGGTGTGGTACGAAGCCTCGTTGCTAGCCTTAGGAGGCGCCTGATGTCCGGTGACGGACGAAATGTTGACGACCGTCCCACTCGGCCGGGCCTGCTTCATAAAGTGGTGCTTGATGACCGCGTCTGAAGGTTGGGGTGCCAGTCAGCGTTGTCAAGAGTGCGGGCGACCAAGATGAAGGGGCCGCGCACGAGAAGCGTACAACAGTCCGTTGACCGACACCTGTAGGACCTCATCGACGTCGCTCATGTCCTGCTCCCAGAAAGGCTTGGTTGCCGACAGCGCAAAGCCGGCCTGCAAGATCGCGCAGAGGGCGAAGCAGCGTCAACACCCTCACCACCCTCTTCCTTTGAGACGGCCACCGGAAGGCACAGAGCGGCATCCGGGAAGTCACTCACATTGTTGATCAGGATGTCGATCAATCCGAGCTTCTCCTTGATCTGCAGCACGACGTCATTGACCTCGGCACTGCGCCGCAGGTCGCAAACAAAGACGTGGATCGACCCAGTTGGAACGTCCTGCAAGAGAGCGTCAATCTTGCTCTGCTTCGTGAACAGGCGGGCCATACTCGAGCCGATCCTGCCAGTGCCGCCGGTCTGGATCAGGAGCGTTGGCAGCCTTATCAGTCACGTGCGATCGGCTCCCAAAGGACCTAGGCAACTCACGATGAGGACGACTTTGCCCTTAACGGCGATGGAAGCCATCTAAACGAGCTGATCGGTGGACGTCATGCTGCGGGGAAGAAAAGATGCGACGGCGGGATTGAAAGGGGTTTCGAAGAAGGGCGAGGTGGTGAGCGAACTGAGCGAAGTCGTGGGTTTGGTGGGAGAGAGGGAGAGTGGAGGCTTTATCAGCTGCTCGATAACGGCTCCCGCTTGGCGGGGCGCCCTCTCCAACTGCGCGCTGGCTGCAAACTCACCGACCAATCTCTCGCGTGTCCTTCTCGTTTCCGATGACGTCCTCATAACGCCGGCGGTCCATTGACTACCTGTCTGGAAGAAAGTGAGACTTGCATAGGGATAGGTATATCAAGAGGGAACAGCCAGTGATCAAAGAGTAGTAGAAGGATCGCCTGGATAGACTGAAACGAGTTGAAATAAGAAGAGGGCGCCGGCCGAAACGCCTAGTACGGTATAGATTAGGGCTACTGAAACGACGAAGGGCAGAGAGGAGCGAGAAGAGTACGACGACACGGCATTTGGCAAAGCTAGATGAAAGCTGGGTCAATGCGCGGTCGTCGTGTGGGCTTGCTGGCCGGTCGTCTCGAGCGAGGGCGCGACCGGTCCAACGGGTACAGCGACTGGCTGCGACTGGTGGGTGGGCTGTACGGGCGCGCCCGCGGCGGTCTGGCGTGCGCGGGCATGGTCAGACGCTCGAACGCCGGTCGACGAACCGGACGTTGCCTCGGTCGAGTTGCGGCCGGCAGCGGAAGTTGAGTCGCGGCGGCGGCCAGATTTCTCCCAGGGGACGCTCTCCTCTCCCCACTGTCGCGGAAGAGGCGAAGTCAGCTTACGGTCAGTGCTTAAAAAGGCACCGTCAGCGACTCACACGGTGCGCAATGTACTCGTCATGGTCAACCGAGTTGACAAGCGTCAGGAAAACGAGGAGGACCAACGTGACGACGGTAAGGTCGAGGACGCCGAGCCAGAACATCTCCGAGTTGGGCCGAACAACGTTAGCGCCGGAGGTAAGGGCCCAGGCGACCGAGTAGAGGGGCCAAAGCACGCTGCAAGGGTCAACTCATGTGTTGATCAGTCGTCGAGCTCTTCGAAGAGGAGGCCATACGTGGACAGTGACTCACCAGAAGATGGCGACGGGCTGTGTGTACCGAGGAAAGACAGATGGAGAGGATCAGCTGATCGTGGACGGGACGACGTATGGCCTAGCAGTATGACGCACGACAAGGTGCGGCGATAGGTAGTCGACGGTGGTTCCAATGCGGCGGGCTGAGCGGGTGCCAGGGACAAGCAGTTCGTACATGGCGCAGAACATGGCGAAGAGCGCAAAAGCAAAGAGGCCCCTTATTCGTCAGACGAGTCAGAAGGGTCGAACAGCAGCAACGCCTTGGGATTTGGGCCAAGATAAAGAGCTCACCACTTGTAGGATGACCGAATCAGGCCGCCAATGAGCAATAAGACGGCATACGAGAGCGTCCAGAAGGAAGCGACAATGTACTCGCTGACCGGCCGCGCCGTCGCGAGAAGCAGCAGGTAGACGAGGACCGGCCAGATGAGCGCGTAGGCGACCCAGCGGACATACCAGATCTGGCGGGTGGGCACGCCATCGCTCGAGCGGAAGGCCTGGCGAGGGGTGTCGGCCCGGAACTCGACTGGAATCGGGGTCGCACCTGTGCGTCGGTGGCCGAAGCGAAGCGTCAAGACGTGCATCGAGCCGTCAAGGCCAGATGAGACGCGCACTGACCGAGATCGCTCGCCATAAAGAAGTAGGCGATGCTCCAGATGAAGAGCAGGATCACGGCGATTCGGTGAAAGGTGCGCTATGTGTACGTGGGCGGAGCAGTCGATGTCAGAGCGACGCCTGTCTTGATAAGACCGGACTGTCGAAAGAGGCGGCTGCCCAAGGCTTACTGACCTGGGTTCGGCGGACGGCAAAGAGCGAGAGGATCAGACCGAGCAGGATGGCAGCGAGGAACGAGAACCAGCTGGCGGACGACGAAATGCAAGGCAACGTCAGTTTCGGGCCTGATCAGATCGCGTGCATGACTGCCGGTGGCAACGCACGCCCAGTTGAATGAGCTGCCGGGCCGGGTGATGGCGATCGTACTGCATGCATAGATCAGAGGAAAGGGGCCATGCAGATGCATACGGTCAGCGATCCGTTGATGGCGGGAATGGCGATGAAGGCGTCGAAGCAGTGACTGGAACCTACGCATTGGGCGGGTTCACTTCGATGGCCTTCAAGTAGCCAACAGAGTGACAGTGAATCAGTCAGGCTTGCTGGAAGGTGGCTTCAAGTCTTCGTTCAGGCGGCCATGGTAGGCGCAGGAACCTCGCCGTATCTCCGGCAAGGTCCTGCCGGCTTCAGAAGCGCGAGAGCGCCTTCGCCGAACGGGGGATCAGACGACCGACCTCGTTTCCCATTGTGGGCAGAAAGATGTCTGTGGCGAGCTACTGTTCTTCGCTTGGATCGTTTAGGGTGAGGTCGGATTGCCAAACTCGAGGGTGGTCGTCAGGAAGGAGCTCGAAGATAAAGCCGCACGGCCGGCCCTCCTGTCAGCGCCGCGCAGCAGGTGCAGACGCCGTCGGTCAGTCCTCGTCAGCCGCAGGCTTGACTTAGTCGAGTAATCAGACCGGCAGTATTGTGTTGATTGGCAAAAGGAAAAGGTAGGCAGACACAGGGTGAAAACGGTCAGTTGGTCGTCAGTCAGTCGGACATCATACCACGACATGCTACTCCGACTGCTCGCCCGCTCGCCCGTCCGCCCGCCAGTCAACACGCCCGCTCAGGTCGCAGGTCGTCAAAGTCGGGTCATGATGATGAGAGACAAGATCTGCTGGACGGTGTTCTGAGGGGTCGGTCGTTCTAGTTGTCATCGCTGCCGCTGAGGCCGCTGTCGCTTTCGCTCTCGTCGGCACCAAAGAAGGCAAAGGCCCGGCCGCTCGATTTGCCCGCCCGATCACCCTGGCCGCCAGGGGCGACGGCAAACGCGTCCTGACCAGGCGAGACCTGCTCGCCGGCGTGGCGTGAGTGATGATGCCTCGGTGAGCCATGTCGCCGCATCCTCTCGTGCGGCTTGGGCGTTTGACCGGCGGCGGCGTACGACTCAGGCGTGAGATGGGCAGCTGCTCTGCTGCTGCTGCTTCGGGGCGTAGGCGAAACGTCCGCCGAGGCAGTACCGGCGGTCGACTGCTCGCGCTCAGACGAGCGCGGAATCTTTGACTTGCTCGCCCGCTGAGCCGTCGGATTGTGGATGTCATCCCGCTGTCCCTCCTCGCCTTCCGGCCGAGGAACGACCTTGATTGGCGCCGGCAGGCTACTCCTCCGCTTGAGTGCCGGCGGCTTACTGGACGGGTGCTGCCCGCGTCGCCGATTGCTGACAGGGCCGCCACTGCCGTCGAGCGTCGAGAGCGCGCCGACAATGTGTCGAATGTTGAGCTTCGCCGGATGGGGCTGGGAGAGCGGGTCTGCAAATCGGCCAGGCGTCTGGATGCCCGACTTGCTTGGCAATCGGCCGTCGTCCGATGTCGCCGATGACGGAGACGGCTCCTGTGCGCGTTGGTGACTTTCCTGGGCTGAAGCCAGACCATCCGCAAACGTCGGCTCAACCGCTGCTTGACTCTGGGGAGTCTGCGGCGGCGAATTCATTGATGAAGCCGCAGCGGTTGATGAGCTGCGATAGAGTTCAGAGAATGTCAGGCTCTGGTCGGAGGCTTCACGCCCGACTGTAGGTGCGGACATACTCGTCAATGTCGAACGTCTCCTCGTCCTCATCCTCGTCAACGGACGGGTCGACGTGTTCAAGCCCAAGCTCCCTTGACTCGCCCCCTCTCGGCGTCGCCAGCGGCTCATCGTCGTCCGCAGAGGTCGAACTCGGCGGCCGGAGTGGCCTCGGCGCCGGCTGCTGTTGACGAGGCTCCTCAACAAAGACGAACGACTTTTGCTTCTCGCGGTCGTTCCACCGCAGCGTCCGCTGGATCGCTTGGAACCAGTCCTGAACGAAAAGAAGCAAGAAAGGGGGTCAGAAGTCACTTCGAGGGGTCCGACCAGATCTGGAACGCACGGTCGACTGCTTGTCGGCGCATACGGTTGGGAAAGGGTACTGTGAAGCGGTGACCTTGATGTGGTCGCCCTCTGCGGAAAGGGAAACTCCATCAGTTGCTTATCAAGACAGTCTGGCCAAAGGCTGGAGCCGACGCACGCTTGAGCTCGACGCGGCCGCGGCCGTCGAAGCTCGCCCAGGCAGTGCTGCGCGAGTTGTATGGAACACAAATCCGTAGCTCCATGCTGTCGGGCAGGAGCATTGGTCGAAACGAGAGCGTATGCGGGCAGATGGGCGTGATCAGGATCGCTGGGATCTCGGGGTGGACAAGCGAGCCGCCGGCCGAGAGTGAGTAGGCGGTTGATCCGGTTGGGGTCGAGATGGTGAGACCGTCTGCTTGTACAGTCGTCATGTGGTGCTCATCGCCTGGAGGAGAAAATTGATCAGCATTGCTGATTGCGGTTTGGAAAGGCAGCCGCGAGAGGACGTACCGAACAGCTCGAGCATGCTGACGTATGGGCTTGGCCCCCGATCGACGACAAGGTCATTAAGAACCTCAAACGTCTCGACTGGCCGAGTCGAAAAGCACATGATTTCCTTCTCGCTCCGCTTAGCCTCTTTACCGGTGCCTGCGCTGCTGGCTGCGTTGGCGCCCTCGAGCGCCTCCCAGCCGGCCTTGCCGACCTCGCTCATCAAAATCTCGCCGCCAACCTTGCGAACGGCCTTGAGGCCCTTAGCGTTGTCTTCAGGCCGGATCGCCCGATAGACGGTGCACGTGAAGCGCATGCGGAGATTGACGCGAATGCCGCTGTCGATCGCCGACGACATGACCGAGGCATAGTCGGCAAAGTCAAAGTTGGTGAGGAAGCCCAGCGAGCCGAGCGCGAATGGCAGGACCGGAGGCACGATCTTCTGGAAAAGCCACGAGGTGAAGAGGACGGTGCCGTCTCCGCCGAGCTGTGATAGGACAGGATCAAAGTCGAATTATTGCGAGCCCGTCGATGGAGCAAAGAAGTGAGAACGCACCGTGACGACAAAGTCAAAGAGATGCGGGCTCTTGGCGCACATGTCGCTCGTCCAGTAGCGGAGCTGGCCCTCGCCTCCACCGCCGTTGCTGTTGCCGCTGCCGTCTGAGCTACCGTGGACGCTGCCGCTCAGCGTGTTGACGCTAGCCGATGAGGATGACCGCCGCCGGACGATCGGGACGAAAAACTCCGGCCGCTCGGCCTTGATACCCGCCGCGTCAAAGCGCTTCGAGTGTCGCAGCTGGGCATCGACGTAGACAGTATGGCCTCGGCGATTCTCGCCGCTCCCGGCCCGAGGCTTGCTCATGAGGAAGATGGCGAGCTCGCGTGTAAGCTTGATCAGCCGATTGTCCCGGGCCTTTGTAATGATGAGAATGCTCTGGATGTTGGATCGAACGCGTGTCCGACCTAATCGAATGGCAAGCGATCGTGTCAGAGCGGACCTTTGAGGAGGAAAAGAGCGAGTGGTAAGATCGAGACGTACCGAGCTGTTTCGACATCTCGCGCACGCCGACGGCCGTCTCGGCCAGCTGGCGCGTCAAAGATTCGCCCTCAGGCCCGTCAGTGTCGTACCCGCTGCCGGCGCCCGCGCTGCTCGGTCCTTCGTCCTCCTCGACGATAGTCCCAGCTGGGCCCTTGCCCTTGCCGCTGCCACCGTTCTGCAATGGCCGCTGCTCGTGGTCGACGCCTGACGGCTCGCTGACGGTAGCGGAGCCGGCGGCGCCCGCAACATCTTCACATCCTTGCGGAGCAGCGCCGTTCCCGCTCGCGCCAGCCTGCGGTCGCCGCTCGAGCCAGTCCTGAAGAGTGACCGAGTGACCAAGATTGCCGTGAACGAAGCAAGGGCTCTTGAGCGGCGTCTGGCCACCTGCCGCGCGGTTCTGGCTCGCTGGCGGGGGTGGAGGAGCTGGAAGCGCCATCGGCCGGCTCGAGCGCGTCGTCGAGCGGTCATGCGCTGCGAAGCCAGAGTTGGGGGCATGCCGCGTCTTGCTTGGAGGCGAGGTCGAGGAAGGCGACGTGCTCGGAGGGCTGCGGACGAATGCGGCCCCCGGGCCGTCGACATCGCTGACGTCGTCGATGAGCGACCGACTCAGCGGCGAGACCGGCATGCGCCGCTGATAGCTTGACGAAGCCAGCGATGAGCTCGCCGCAGGCGCGGTCGGCGTCGTTGGCATGCGGTTCGTACCTGTCGCAGCCGCCGAAGCTGACGATCCGGCCGTCGCTCTGCGCTCCGCCCCGTTGCTTGATGAACCAGCATCCTGGCTGCCGTCCGATTCCCGACCAACCACGAATGCCGCTGCTCGTCCGAGAACGATTTCATCCGCGTCCTTCTTTGCAGCGGTAGAGGCAGCCGCTGGAGGGGCTGAAGCCGACGACGATGGTGCCGACGCTGAGCGCGCCGCGTCAAGCCCGAGCCCGAGCCCGCGCGAGAGCGTCATCAGGCCCTCGTCCGACGGCCGGTCAGCTTGCTTAGGCAAGGCAGGGCGGTCCATCCGGGCCGCAAGGTGTCGATGCGCTGGTCCCGTGCGCTAGTGGAGCGCGATGTTTGCGGACAGGAAGGGGAGGGAAAGGGTGGCGATGAGGTTTCGTGGAAGAGCCCGAGGAGGGAGAGCCGGAAGCGATCTCGTTTCGATCGGTGCGCGCACGTCGTCGTCGAGGCGGGCAATGAGGCTGCGTCGATCAGCGGAGAGCGCCGTTCTAAAACAGTAAGGGCCTTGCTGGGACGATAGAGCAGCGCGCGCTCGTTCTCAAATCGTCTCGATTGGAAAGCAAGTCCGGAGTGAAGGCCTAGCTCGAAGCGCAAAGTGCGCTGCACGGCGGCGGCGGCTGACGTCGTCGGTCCGGCCCGGGCCGGGTGCAAGCCTGGTACGTTGAGGCGGGCAGTCGATTTCTGCGCAAAACCTTCCAGGTTGCGAAGACTGAAGGCGGAGGTCTTCTACAAGATTACGAAGCAAAGCGAGAAACCATGTAGAGATGCTGGAGAGGGACGCGCGCACAGAGGCGACGATGGGATAGGGTGTACAAGCACAGGGAGGCCCGCCGAGACGAGGGGGGCCTGCGGAACGCGAAGAAGCAAGGAAGGTGGACGCAAAGAAAAGGACTCTAGACGAGGAGGACCGAGTTGATGCAGCCGTCGAGCTCGGGGTTGTTGGTGATCTGGGCAAACTTTCCCCAGACGACCTTTCCACCGGCGGTGACGAGACCAAGCTCCGAGACATTGACCTCGATGATCGTTCCCTTGGTCATGACGCCGAGTTGCTGGGAGCGCGAGAGGGATGGGATCAGTCAGAGGTTACGAGGAGAAACGCCCGGCGGTACGCGCGCGAACGCACCGTGTACATCGGCGATTGCGGGTTCTTCTTGACGCCGAGAATCGGAAGCTGGAAGGTCGCCTTAAGGTCGGCTAAAATTAGCGGCAGTGAGAGAGATTGTCAGTCGCCAGGAGTACGCGCAAGGAGGATGAGAAAGGATGGCTCACGGTGAGTGACGTTGGCCTTCTTGTACCGGAGGGCCATCGGGCGGACGAAACGCTCCATCTTTACAGGCTTGCGGGTGAAGCCCTCGCCAACGAACGTCGCCTTGGAGACCATCCGCTTCCACGACTTCGTCTTAGCCTTGCCCGACTTGAGAACCTTGAACATCTCGTCCTCGGCGATGCCGCGAACCTTTGGCAGAGGGACAGAGTACTTGGCCGCCCGGTCCTTGCGACGTTCCTTGATCGCTGACGAGAGCGCCTTGGCATCCTTCTGACCCTCGCGGTCGAGCAGGTAGGTCGGGAGCGCGCCCTCGGGAACTGCACCCTCGTCCTTCTGCTTAACGTTCCGCTCGTCGTGCTGCTTGAGGGTCTTCTTGAGCTGGACCTTTTCGCTGTGCCGCTTGGCGTGGTGCAGCTTAGCCTTCAGACCGAACAGCTTCTGCGTAGTCGCAGAGTTCTTGTGGACCGCACGAGCTTCACGCTTGCGCCTGCGAATTGGACGACCAGTGTACGGTCAGCGGGCCAAAGCGCGGGTACGAAGTGACAAACAGGGGAGGATCTGGCAATCTCGCCAGACACCGGACGATTGAACCGCCGCCGACAGAACCGCCTTTCCCCTCTGAGCGAGCGCGCTCGCTGAGCCTCCGTCACATTCTGCAAGGAGGGCATCGCGGTCGCATCCGCGCGCGAAGCGCCCGGTGAGTTCCCATCCAGGGCGACTCCTATCACGCCCGATCCTGCCCTCACAGCCCAGCCTCGACGCTCAAGAAAGATGCCCTCCACCAGTGTGGGGGGGCATGTCGACTCATGGCGTCGTAACGCAGAGCGAGCCTCGAGCGTAGTTGTACGTGCGCTCGCCGAGCGGAGGTAGCCGGCCCGTGAAGCAGGCTGGCCAAGCCAGCTCATGCACCCCAGTCTATCGCTGGATCCTGCCAGAATAAGAGATGGAAGGAGACGTGGAACGAGAAAGTCCACTCACGTCCGCTCCTCGTGCTGATTTGACACAGGAGGGGTAGAGCCGAGCGGGTCAGCTGCTGCGATAACGACTAGCCTTAAGCATGAGGCGACGGCCATCGCTCGAAAAGGATGGCACTCACGTCCATCTGGCGACCATGCCTGAAATCCGTGATCAAGAGAGAAAGCAGAGGCAGATGACCTCGTCAGCGAGCTGAGTCGTTGCGAGCGACAGGGCAAGTCTGGCGGCCGCGCGCAGCTCGAGTGGGCGGCCGGCAAGCTGCTTGCATTGCAAGGTGGGACGCACCGCTTAATGGACTCCTCGATGTACTCGTTCTGGACACAGTGGTTGGAGTCGCGTGTCAGTTCAGCCCTTGGGGATCGACAGCGAGGTCATTGTTCCGGCCTGCTGGACCTCAGCTGGGTCGAGCAAGCCAGGTGGAGGCTGGGCAGCGTCGAACGGACCTGAGGCTGTGGAACCAAGTGGGGGCGAACGGCGCGCAGGGGTCAGCTCACCGAGAAGCTAGGACTCTGACTGCTGTACTGTAAGTACGGACCATGGCAAGAGCTTTTTGCTACGGGTTAAGGAGAGAGGGGTTTGGGTCGGGTCGGTGCAACTCGAGGATGCCTTGGTGCGCTCGCTGGCCGGCTTGTGGGCGGCCGTCCAGATTCGCAGGCGGCCGCCCCAAAGTCGCATCCGCACTTTCACCCTCGCTCGCGCGCGCCGGCCCGCGCCTCGCGCGAGGCCTCGCCCTCAGCCCTCACGCAGGCACGCCGTCAACAGCGCGATCGACTTACCCAGCTCTAAAGCAATCCGACTCAGGTACGTACATGTGGCTCGCAGTCAGGAGATCAGGATGGTGCTTCCTTTCTCAGCGCCGTTGATGGCTGGAGTCAGAGGCGACCAAAGCAGCCTGCACTCGCCGTCCCTCGGCTTCGAATGCGCGTCCGACTGCACACGTCTCGGCTAGAAGTCGCTGGCCCAGAGCGGTCTCGACGCTGAGCGCCGGTGGACCAGACACTGCGCCAATACTGTTCGGACCCACATATGATCGTTGTGCCGTCATCAGCTGCCCTCCGGGCCGACCTGCTGCGTGTCGCTGTGCCCGAGATGGACCTCACCGCGCTGTCGACTGACGACTCTCATCCGGCTCCGGTTCGTCTCCATCCGATCAGCGTCAAACAGGTTCGCTCCGCTGCTCTCACCTGGCCTAGCTTGACGGGCCCTCTCGGGTGAATCCTTTCGAGCAAGCGCCGCTCGCCAGTCAGCAGTCTTCTGCTGTGCAGTAGGGCTCTGTAGCCGAACGGCCGGTCCTCTCATCGGTCCATGTTCAATTCAAACAACCTCAGCCAGTTCCCGGCGTACCTCCAGCAGCAGGCCCAGCAACAACAACAGCAGCAGCAGCATCAGCAGCGCCAACAGCAGCAGCAGGGTGGCGTACCTCAGCCTGGAGGCGGGCAAGGGTTCCTTCAGCAACAGCAGCAGCCGGCAGGCTCACAGGCGGGTGCGCCGTATCAGTCGATCAACCCTCAGCAGCTACTGGCCGCTCAAGCCCGGTTTCAGCAGCAGCAGCAGCAGCAGCAGCAGCAGCAGCAGCAGCAGCAGCAACAACAACAACAACAACAGCAGCAGCAGCCTGGCGTGTATGGTGGCTCGCCTTCGATCGGCAACGGCCAGCAGCAGCAGCCGCAATTCGCCCTCCCGCCAGGCTTTAGTAGTGGCAGCGGCGGCGGTCCGGGAGGCGTACCGTCGCCCCGAACGATGAATCCACAGGCCATGAGCTCGAACGGCAGCGCTGGGAGTGGAGGCGGCGGGACGATGAGCCCAGCCGCGCTCAACCAACCAATGCCGGCAGGATTCGGAGGTGCCGGCGCCGGTCAGCAGTCGCAGCCGAATATGCACATCCAGCAACAGCAGCAGCAACAGCAGGGTTCGCCTTTTGCTGGTGGAGGAAGTCCTTTCGGTCAGCAGCAGCAGCAGCAGCAGCGGTCGCTTAGCGGACCAGGCGGCCTCAACCCGCATCACCTTCAGCAGCAACAGCAGCAGCTTCAGTTACAGCAGCACCTCCTCCAGCAGCAGCAGGCTCACGCTCAGCATCAGGGCCACTCTCAACAGCAACAGCAACAGCAGCAGCCCATGATGTCCAATCCGTCTCTCGCCCGGCTCTCGCAGCAGTACCTAGCCTCAACAGCGGCCGCCAACGCAGGCAATAACGGCGGTGCAGGCAGCCCGAGTCCCGGACCTCCCGGCTCGACTGCTGCCGTCGGTTCGCCCCTCCTCGGCGGTGGCAGCCAGCGCTCGAGCCTCAGCGGTAGTCTTGGGCCCGGCGGCGGCATGCTCGGTCGAGGTGGACCTCAACAGCAGCAGCAGCCGGGGCAGGGGTTGCCGAATCCGCCGCCGCCGCCGGGGCCCAGCGGACCGGGTGGTCTTTCGATGGCTCAGCAGCAACAGTTGCTCCTCCAGCAGCAGGCGGCCGCGCACCACCACCAGCAACAGCAGCAGCGGGCTCAGCAGCAACAGCAACAGCAACAGCAACAGCAGCAACAACAGCAACAGCAGCAGGCGGCTTCGCTTCAGGCTCAGATGCTCGCTGCCGCCGCTCAGTCGCGAGGAATCACTCTCAATGGCAGCCTTCCGAGCGCCTCGGGCCAGCCTACAACCGGTGGAGGGCCTGGCCAGGTCACCCCTTCGCCCGGCGGCCTCGGCGCTATGGCGGGAGGAGGGGTTTCGCATCACCAGAGCCAGATGGATCGGCTCGCACTCCTCCAAGCCCAGCAGCTCCAGCAGCAGCAAGCTGCCGGCAGCGCCGCGGGCTCTCCATCGCCGGCGATGCCCCAGAGCGGAAGTGAGAAGAAGTCGCGCAAGCGCAAGGACAAGTCGGCTCACCAGGGATCTCATCTCGGCCCGCCGCCGCCACCGGGAACATTTCACCCTGCGCTCTCGGCGCTCGAGCAGGTTGAGCAGCAATTTCACCATGTCATTGAAGGCGCGTTTGCGAAAGACCTCGCCAACACGATCACGCCTCGCCATCTGGCGGCTCGCCGTTACAAGTTCAAGCACGAGCTTATCGACGAAGTTCTCGGAACGTTTGCTCTTCGTGCGTCCATTGTGTATAGCTCGGCTGCACGCTGTCGGTGGTCGTCATCAGCTGACCCTGTCACCATCCTACCCGTCGCCATCGTAGATAAGCCGAAGGAGTACTCAATCCATCGAGCCAAGAAGATATACACTGTCGACGAGCTTGAGGCCCAGCTCGTACGTCTGCACGTCGCCTTCTGAGAGCAATTCATGCTGCGCATCGTGCTGACTGAAAGTTACTCTAACAGTCTGCACTTGAAGAGTCCAACAAAGGTCTCGAGGAGCGCGAGGCTAAGCGGTTGGCTGAGGCCAAGGCAGCATTCGCTCGCGCGGGCGAGCCATCCTTCATTGATCACGGCAAGAGGTTGGCGTCAAGCCCAAACGTAGTTGAGGCAGATGCGCCGAGTAAATCGAACTTGACGGTGGAGGTAGCGGAGCCAGAAAGCTCAATGCTAGATCCTACAAGGACGGCGCCGATAGTCGAACAGATGTCAGCGCGCGAAGAGACAGACGTAAAGTCGGCTGTAGTCAACAACGCGGAGACGCGACTAAACGGCGGGCCGCCCCCTTCAGAACCATCGTCAGCCGACGGGCCGAAGGCGTCTACGTCGACAAGAGTGCCGACGTCTCCGCGGCCACTGGCTCCCTCTCCATCGCTCAACGAACCTCCGTTTCATCCTCCTCCCGCGGTTGACTCGCTTCCTCCAGCAAATGGGTCCACCTTAGCCCCCGCACCTTCGTCATCCTCCATTCTCACGGAGCTCGTACCGCCATCTTCATCAACTCGACCCGGAGATAACCCGCCGCCTGTTTCAGACGCTGCCGCCGCGTCATCAGCAACAGCGGAGAGCGTGCCGTCCCCGACAAGCGAGACGATGGGCGCAGCAGCCGGACCTACGTCGCGGGACGCCGTGGGCGGCTCGACGGAATCTGAACCGCTGCCACCAATCCCTCGAGCCACATCCTCAACGACCGCATCAGCCACGACGCCTGGCACAGCAACGACGGCTCCACTTGCGTCCTCAAAAGCGGCGTCAGCAGATCTGGATCCATCGATAGCAAGATCGGTTGTTGAGCCCGTCGTCGGCGCACCGGCGGCTTTAGATTCTGCACCTCACGACAACTTGTCACCGATGCCGATGTGACCATGCAATGTCAAGATCGTGCCGGTTTGCTTCAGACAGCGTTAAGAGGAGGAAGAGACGGGCATGACAACGGTATGGACGGCGCGCGACGATCAAACCGACTCGGAGTCGGATACCTGCTGCCCAAGCCCCGCCCGCTGTTGCAGCGCCTTCAACCTGAAGATGTCATCAAAGGCGGTGGCATTAGAGCAGGCCGCCTGTGACATATAACAGCGCGAGACGCACGCCTCGTTCTTCTTCCGCGTTGCCTGGGTCTTCTGGCGCTGCCTCTCGAGTTTTGCAAGGTGCTGAGCATGACCGTCGGGGCCGCCGTGAGCGCGCAGGGCAAGGGATTGCAGTGTCGAAATGCTGGTCGCGAGCCGCAAAGTCAGCAAAACTCACGAGTCGACTGAGCAAGGGACAGTGGATTGTCGGCGATGCGCACCGATAATGTGGGACTCTTCCATGACCATAACCATGAGGGTACACTGACGGAACTGCCAGCAGCTGACGATCTGGAGGTTCAAGCTCACGAAGTCAGCGGCCAATCGGCAAATTATTTGTAGGGTCATCGGGGATGCCGTGAACGTGCCTGAGACCTTAAAGAACGACTTGCCCTCTGCGCAGATCAAAGCCAGAGGCTCGTCAGCTTGAGAATCTGACTGACGGAAACCAAACCTAGGACGCACGGGCTTTGACGAGGATAGGGAAGTTGATGAGTCGCACGACAAAATCACTGCTTTGCGAGACATGATGAGTGCGAGAAATTGTTGACTGATGTGAAAATGAAAACCGACCGGTGGCGCGAAGGGTAAGGGTCAAACGCTTTCTTGGGAAGGGGACGCTTGAGATCCATGCTTTCCGAGTCAGAGGATGAGGCGGCCGACGAATGGCTAAAGATGGCGCCGTGAAGGTTGCGAGATGGCATGATGATTGGTTCAGCACACCTCCACTGTGTCAGCAGATCTGTATGAGACACACACTACTTCTGAAATGACGGCAAGTTGGCTGTCAAAGCAAAGTTGTCAGAACGATCAGGCCCAAGCAAACGGACAACAGAGCGCGGACCTCTTCCTCTTCGCTTTGTATTCCTCCTTCCTCTTTCGATCAGCCGCTTCGTCGTAGACATCGATGTTGAAGACGCCGTCGGCGATGATGGTGCGGCGGCCATATTTCAGAGAGCGCGGCATGTTGGGATCAGCCAAGACGG
Source organism: Cystofilobasidium macerans (assembly GCA_014825765.1). NCBI lineage: Eukaryota > Fungi > Basidiomycota > Tremellomycetes > Cystofilobasidiales > Cystofilobasidiaceae > Cystofilobasidium > Cystofilobasidium macerans. Next base: position 29,685 of record MVAP01000032.1, on the reverse strand, counting down.
CCTGCGTCGTCGCAGCAGCCAATTCCTCGCGTTCTGATCGACCGGCCTCCCACTCGATTTCGGTGATGCCCCAGCGGGCGGCCCCCGGAGCGCCGTCAGTGCTGCTGTTGAAGATGCGGCGGGCCGGGCCCCAGCCACGCAGCCAGGGACCGGAAAAGGTTTCCGTTGAGTAGTAAGGCGACACGAGAGTGTCAGGATCCCACACCACCTCTTGGGTGACAGCAGGTGATCTCGGAACACAACAGTGGGCGATGTCATCTCGGGCAGACGGCACATGTGCCTGAATGAGAACCTAGCAGCGCAAGCAAAGCGAGCAGGGTCAGCGAGAGACGAAACAAGTGTCCAAAGTTCCTGCGATGTACCTGCCAAACGAGGTCGGTGTAGCAGGCCCGGAAGAAGTGGCAGGTGCTGGCAAGGGCAAGGTGGTCTCGCAGCTACGTCAAAGCGGCCCTTGTTAATGGAGGCTGATTTGCACTTCGAGGGTAGCTACAGGACAGACTTCAAGGTCGGCATCGACACTGATGATGCGATCCAAGATTTCGATCGGGAAGAGCTGAAACGAGACAGTGCTCGGCCTAGCAAGCTCACGCCAGCTGGCGATCTGCGCGGGGTAAGCGGCAAGGATCGAGTCGAGACGTGAGAAGCAGGCTCGCCTTCCAAAGCCTCTCCAGTATGCAAGACGAAGCGAGACACACTTTCTTCTGCGGTGCCCCCTTACAATCTTTGGCGGGCAGTTTGTGAACTGGGCTCCACTCGTCGTCGGCAGTGTCGTCCGCGTCCGATTCGACGACTGCTGCGCGCCGCTTGTACTTATTCGAAGCGGTTTTCGCCGGCGGACCTAGTGGGATGAGATATGAGGTCAGACCATCGCTTGTTTCGGAAGAGACCCATACGCTAATGCTCGTGTGGATGAACCTGGTGAGGATGAGGATCGTAAAACTGGGGTACTGCCGCAGCTCGCACTAGCCTCAGCGTCGGACTCGCTGCTGTCGTTGGCCTCACTCTCTGACGTTGGGCCATCCGATCCATAGTTGAGAAAGTTCAGGATCAGGAAAGCGCTTCAAAAGGTTCACAAGGCGAATGATCTGTGACGCACCCGTGTCTGCCTTTGCCTTCTTGACCGGCCGCCTTCGGGCGCGCACGGACCGCTTAGGCACATCGCTCAAGTCAAATTCAGAGTCGCTGCTGCCGCTGCTGGTCGAAGCATGCCGCCGTCGTTGCCCAGCGATTGCATTTGAGGCTACCAGCAGATTAGACATTGAGGAGGAAAGGTTAGCAATCTGCGGCTGAAGGCTCAGAAGTGCTGGAGAAAAGACGTGCCCGCCATGGACCCCTGTCCGACCGAGCGCACGTTGCTGGCCGTCGCCAGCTGCTCGTCGCCTTCCGCTTGTCGCTGCTGGCTGACGCCTTGACTAGAGGCGTTGTAGCTGGTCTTGATAGCACGCGCCATATGGGATTATTGGGCTAGTTGGAAGGGGAGGTTGTCAGCGATGGAGGTCGGAGTGACTGATTGTAGGAAGAGCAAGGCGATGGCTCAGCTGGGCTTGATTGATCTGCTGCGCATACACCCCCACGCATGCGCTCCAGCCTCGCATCGCCGCGCAGATGCGTATGACCGCTGTGGGCATTCGCCCATCTGATCTCTCGTCCGCTTCGTCAGTTCCGGAATGAGTGCACGTCTAAGCGCAGCTGTCTGATCCGGAAAAAAGTCATGAATGTCGTCAATGCATTGCGGTCTGTCGTGGGGTGTCTTCTCTCGCTGCCTGTCATCGCCGAGCCAGCGTCTTCTCGATCGTGTGGTACAGGACGACACTCGTCGACTCGCCAAAGCCAGCCCAGCCGCGATTGCCCGATGCCGTGATGAGAAACTTGCTGAGCGGGTCCACGACTGAAAAGGCAAACATGACATAGTGTCAGCGAGAGCGGTGTACGCTGTGAAGCTGCATCGGCACGCACCCATTGAGGAGATGATGCCGCCGTGATGGCCGGGAACAATTTTAAAAGGCACGCCGGACGACTTGCTCTTGCTCGTTGCTGCCAAAGCCGGTTCGGCCTCATCAAAAAGCGTATCGGTTGTCCAAAGCCGGACATTGTCCGCTTGCGCGCTGTGAGAGGGCGTTGATCAGCATAGGCGAGACAGGCATCTGGACCGAGGCGACGTACCAGGCCATGTGTTTTCCATCAGGAAAGGCAACGAGGCAATTGACAGCGCCGGAGTCGGCGGGGTTCTTTAGGCTCTTGAGCAGGTTTGACCCAGAGTCGAAGGCGGCCGCCGACGGGACACTCGATGGCCGACGAACATCCCAGATATCGACGGCGCCGTTTCGTCGGCCAGCCCAGACTTGTGTTCCAGTCGAATTGAAGCAGGCCTGTGGAGTAAGGACGAGGAGTCAGTAAGGCTAGCCAAGCATACCATTGACAATGAGGGTCGTTGCGCACCGACATGCACCACTTAGGCGTTCGTTCCGGCCCCTCGAGGCGGCCGACACCTCGTCCCTTGCCGGCCTCCTTGTTACTGACGCGCCGGTCCCAGAGGACAACGCTGCCATCAATCGCGGACGTCATCAGGACGTCAGGCGAGTAGGAGTTGTAAGTAGCTGGCGAGAGTGAGGGTAATGATCGAGCCACAGGCGTAGGCACTGTTGCGGCATCGGCTGAGGCCGATGCTAGAGGAAGAGAGTCGATGCCGTTCGGCTCGAGCTTAGGCACGACACCGTTCGGCTTGGCCGTCCCGTTCGGTAGGGCTAGCGGTGCGGCAGCGGGTGCTGCAGCTGGTGTTTTTCCTGGCAGTGCAGCATCGGCCGCTACCGCAGGGACGGAATCAAGCAGCTCAACCGGCAGATCGAGCCCGGCCGCTAGACCGTCAAGCTCGCTGTCACCGAAGAGGTCGTCGTCGAGATCCGGCTCTCCCTCGGCGTCAATCTCAGAGGGAGCCACAGAGGGCCCTCCGTCAGTTGCGGGCGCAGTGCTTTTCCTCGAAGGCGATGCCATCTCGACGTCCTCGCTGTTGAGATTGTCCTGTGATGACTCCGGCCTGGCTGCCGACGTGGGCTCGCTGTGGCCGTTGGTTGTCGGCGGCTGCTCCTTGGTCGGGTTGCGTACCCACGTTGAGTATGAAATTGAGTTGTTCAGGCTCGGTGGAGCGCTAGGACCCGATGAGAGGGGCTGCAAGGCCAAGGACGAGAGCTGTACGTTCTGGGAGGGAAAAGCGCGCAACTTTTTACCAGTGTGGAGGTCCCATTCCTGTGTCACAGGGCCTCGTCAGCACCCTTGTATCCAGTTCGTGCACGGCAACCAGGGCAACGTACACAGACAACGCCATCCCAGCCAGCGGAATAAACGAGATCCTCCGAATCGGCTAGGACGAGACTTGCGACGGCACTAGCGTGACCGCCCTCGAGCCGATGCTGTATCCTGCCAATGGCATGGCGGACGGTGAACAGGTTGATCGATCCGCTCTACAGGAGCGGTGGGTGGCATAGTCAGCGGTCAGTAGAAGCAGGGAGAAACAGAAAAAACCGTCAGAACGCACTGCAGTCCCTGACAAACCCCACAGAGCGTCACGCTGCAGCGCAAGGCTATACACGGGCTCGCGGAGCCGATGACGCTCGGAGCCGTCAATGTCGACGCCATCAAGGCCCGAGATTGAGGTCGAGCTACCTAATGGCGGCAAAGGGCCCTCGTTCTCCCACCAGCCGCGGCAGACTCCACCCTTGGTGACACCCTCGCCGAGCCCACCAACGGCGCGCTGATGTGCCGTCATGAGACTGCCCCCATTGGCCGAGGACCAAGTGTCCCAGGCGCGAACATAGCCATCCTCAGACCCGGTCAGGACGTAGGAGAGACAAGGCGTCGCTGCGAGCGAATGGACCGGCGAGTGAATCGGAATCGACATATGCGGGTCGATGTGCAGCGACCGCGCTGCAGGCGGAGGCGAAGACGGCACGGTTGGGTAGAAGAGCCGGCGACGCTTCAGAGACGGTGGTAGTGACGGTGAACGTCGAGCCTGTGTCAGAGCGAGAGCGTGAGAGGGCGAGGCTGAGCGCACGAGTCCTCCTACAGGGAACAGTACGCAGCAGCAAGCGCCAAAGGTTAGCCTCAACCGACGCAGGCGACAGAACCGCGTGGCCTGCACTGACCCATCTGCTCGTCGACTTCCTTCATTTCCTCATCGCCGTCCTCCTCCTCGTCACCTTCGTCGTCATCTCCATCGTCATCGTCGTCGTCGTCCTTGCCGCTCTCGCCGGCCTTGCTCTCGCGACGCGACATGCTGGCCGTTACGCCCGAATGGGCTGAGACCGAGTCGTCCTGATCTCCATCGCCGTCGTCGCCGACATCCCCTTCCGCGGCGGTCGCATCAGAATCGGAACCCTGCAAGATAGAATGGGAGAGAGTGTGTCAAGCAGGTCAGCCCCGCCAGGCTAAACGTCTCGACGCGACCGGGCTCGTCGCTTCCGCTAGCGGCAGCCAGCTGTGAGTTGAAGAAGACGGCTTACATCGGATGCCGAGCCGGAAGCGTCGATGTCATCCGGATCAAAGTCGTCCTCCCTGTGAGAACGTCAGCGTGGAGATGCTGCTGCCAGAGGCCATGCTCCTTACGCTTCGACGCACCTCGGCTCGCTCTCGGCGCCGCTAAGGCCGAGGCCGTCGTCGTCGTCGTCGTCGTCGTCGCCAGTGTGAGCCCACTGCTCCTCATCCTGCTTGACGGGCGAGGTCGTGATGTCGTACGAGAGGTCCTCGAGCGCGTCCATCGCGGCCGGGATTTGCAAGAGGCGGCGATGAGCCTGGCAGGGACTTGGGTTGGATCGTCGTCAAGCGGCTCGACGGACGAGAGCCGGCTCGTCTCTTTTCGCCGGAAGCTGCCCTTTACCACCATCTCCTTAATCCCGACCCTCCTCGAGTCTATTTACCAGATTCGCATCAGATCAGCTCTCTCCTCTAGCATCATGGCCGCTACTCCTACCAAGGCTGAGGTTCTTGCCTCGCCTGCAACCGGCGTGCGTTCTCACGTCTCGCTCGAAGCTCCCCGCAGCCCTCCCGCGCGACGTCAGCAGCCGGTCCCTCCGAAGAGCGACTGAGCGTCTCGCCTGCCTATCCTCCTTACCTGCTTGTACGCTTCGCAGCCCGACGCCTCCGTCTCCAAGACGCCCGACCTGCCGGCGTCGACACTCAAGCTTGAACCCATCGAGGCCGCCAAGCGGCTCGCCGCCTACGCCGCCGTCGACAACCATATCAAGCCCTCGCACAAGGCGCGTCGCTCTGCCGTCTTGCGCCTTTCCACCTTCTTGGAAACTGACGTCGCGCTTCATCATCTTGATTGCAGGTCATCGGCGTCGGTAGCGGTAGCACTGTCCCCTACGTCGTTGAGCGCATCAAGCAGCAGGGCAAGGACGCCAATACCGGTCGCGTCTTCATCCCAACCGGTCCGTCCCGAGCCGTCGGCCCCTTTTCCCGGCTTGCCGGACCCTCCCGGCAGTCGCTCGCACCCGGCGCGGCACGAAGCGAATGGCCAAACTGACCATCACCTCTCACCGACCCAACTGCCGTCAGGCTTCCAGTCCAAGGCGCTTATCACCGAGTCGGGCCTGACGCTCGGCGACCTGGAGTCGTACCCCAGAATCGACGTCACGATTGACGGAGCCGATGAGTGCGTCTTCCAATGCAGAGACTTGTCGAGTCTGCGAAGTCAAGGCTGAATACAACATGTCTCCATCAATCAGAGTCGACAATGCGCTCAACTCCATCAAGGGCGGCGGAGCGTGCCAGCTGCGCGAGAAGGTGCTCGCCGAGGCGGCCGACACGTGCGTTCGGGACACTTCGAGACAGGCAGACCTAAGGGGAAGCTCACCAGATCATCTTCCATTTTCGCAGCTGGATTATCGTCGCCGACTACCGCAAGAACTCGGAGGTCCTCGGCACTTCGGTTGGTGGCTCTGTTGCTTTTATACGCTATCGCCTTCGCTGGCTGACGCCTGTCGCCTTTGCCGCGCCTCGCCCCTCCAGTGGACCCAGGGTGTCCCGATCGAGGTCGCGCCGTTCGCCTACTCGCCCGTCCTTCTCGCGCTCGAAAAGCTCGGTGCGACTTCGTGCGGCCTCCGGATGGCTAAGATGAAGGCTGGCCCGGTCGTCACAGACAACGGCAACTTCAACATTGACGCTGTCTTCCCGGAGAGCTCATACCGCGATCCCGCAAAGGTCGGTCATCGATGTAGGCGCTCCCCTGATAACTTTTTCTGTGTTCTAACGCACTATAATCCACCTCCTAATCATCTCGCAGCTTCTTCGCGACATCAAGCTGCTGACCGGTGTCGTCGAGGTCGGCCTCTTTGTCGACCTCGCCAAGGCGGCGTACTTTGGTAACAACGACGGAAGCGTCACTGCCAAGTGGGCCGACGGCCGGGTCGAGAAGGTCGAGCGGGCGGACTAAATGCGAAGACCGACAATCTGAACCGAGATGACCTGATGTGACTTTCTGAAGGTGGCATGACAGCCTGCTTGGACTATCAGGATTGCGGTCTGCATGCGGCATGTGTGGATCAGACTGCATAAAGAGGCTATTAGTAGCGTTGGCGTAAGCTAAGAAGCGATGAGGGAATGGCTACAGAAAGTGATGATTGATTGGGGTCAGGTGAAGCGCCGGCCGGTGCGCTTTCAAGGCTATATTACGGCCGCGTGGAAGGGGACGGGGACATAAGGCAAGCAGCGAGCGTATGGGAGGGAGCAGACTCCATGAGGCGACACGCAGGATGGAGGAGGCGCTCAGCGGACGACCGTTGTGTGGACCGGCTGGCTGGCCGTCTCGAGCGGCGGAGCGACCGGCACGACCGTCGAGGCGGTCGGTGGAGCCTGTTGAGTCTGCGGCTGAACGGGCGCGCCGGCGGCGGTCTGGCGGGACCGCGTGTGGTCGGTTGAGCGGGCGCCGGTCGTACCGGTCGATGTGCCGCTCGCCTCGATCGAGTCGCGGCCGGCGGCCGAGGTCGAGTCGCGGTGTCGGGCAGACTTCTCCCACAGAACGTCTTCATCGCCATCGCCCCACTGAGCGCGGAGGAGGAAGAGGAAGAGTGTCAGTTGCGTAATCTTCGTCGCAGGTGTTTGTCGAGTCAGAGACGTACGCGGTGGGTCGCATACTCGTGGTGGTCGACCTTGCTGACGAGGCCGAGGAATGCCATGACGACGAGCGTTACAAGGACGAGGTCAATGATGCCGTAAAACACGATGTCCGAATTGACCGAGATGACGTTGCCGCCCTCAGCGAGGCCCCAGGCAATGGGGTAGAGCATCCAGAGGAAGGCAAGCGTCGCGGCGGGGACGACGTAGGGCGTCCGGTACCCGCGGCCGAGGCGTCCAACCGAGCGCAGACCCGGGACAAGCAGCTCGTAAACAGCGCAGAACATGGCAAAGAGACCGATCGTGAAGAAGCCCCACTGACAGAGGCAGGCGGATGAAGGAGTGAGGTCAGCGGCAAGTCGAGTTGCGACTTCGCAGAAAGCGGTCTTCGAACCTTGTAGCTCGACCGGACGAGGGCGCCAATGAGGAAGCAGACGGCATAGACGAGCGTAAAGCCAATGGTAACGACATACTCGCTCACAGGTCGCCCGGTCGCGAGCAGGAGCATATAGACCACGAGCGGCCAGATCAGGCTGTACGAGACCCACCGGACGTACCTGCAGGGTTGCCGTAGCAAGAGATATCAGCTGGCACACCGAAGGCGCAACACGGTTTCGACAACTGTATGCACCAGATCTGCCTAGTAGCGGCGCCGTCGGCGGTCCGGAAGCGCTGGCGGGGCGTGCCACCCCGGAACTCGACCACGATCGGGGTGGCACCTGCGTAGACGAAGAGAAAGATAGGTTAATATGCGCTCGACCACAAGCATCCGAACAATCACGCACCCAGGTCACTCGCAACGCAGAAGTAGTAGATGACGTAGATGAAGACAATCAGAACGCCGAGCCGGTGGAAGGTGCGCTGGCTCCGGCGAACGGCAAAGAGCGAGCCAATGATGCAAAGCAGAAGGAGCGTCATGAAAGCGAACCAGCTGCCGTAAGGGGTCACATTCGCAGGGTCAGCGGTTGGACTGAGGAAAATGATCCGCAGGAGCGACGACGTTGGACCCACGCCCAGGCGAAGCTGGATCCGGCTCGGGTCATGGCAAACGTCCTGCAGGAATGTGTGCGAGAGAGTAGCAAAAGAGGGTCAGTAGCACAGGCTAGAACAAAGAGGGAGGGCCGAGCGCGCACGCGTTGACCGGGTTGACATCGAGGGCCTGAATTAGGCGGTCGTAGGACGGAGCGTCGAACAGGTCAGCAAAGGGAGCGCATAGAAGCTACCAGAGGAAGCCTGAAGGCGGCGAGGCTAGCGATTGCCCTAATGTGCTGGCCAGATGCCCGCCGCTCGTTCACCCGCCGATGCAGGAAGAGTGGATTCACCGTGTTAGGCATGACGGGCGGGAATTGGCTGGGCTGTCTGGAAAGGTCTCTTGATTGAGGGGTCTCAAGAAGGGAAGCAGCAAGTTGGGAAGAGAGGTCGAGGTGGGTCGCGGGTGGCGAGGCGAGATGACGAGGCGAAGACGCATTGAGGCAGCGGCCGGAGTGGGATTCCGCGGCCGCGCAGCAGCCGCCTTCGACTTCCGTCGGTCGGCCAGTCAGCAGGGCGCTTGTCAGCCGTCAACAGCAGAGCGATCCTCGTCTCGACAATCTACCAGTCTCAAGCTGCTCTAAGGGGCATGTCAATCTGGTGTACAGGGGGTAGCACGCCTCTCTTCGCGCCTTTCTCTCTTGCACGCCGGCGCGCTTACTGGCCCTCTTTGAGCCTGCGAGGGTGGGCGGAAAATGGCAGGGTCAGCTAGCACGTCCCGCCGTCGTAGGCAGTGGCCTTTGCGAGAAGACGCACGATGACCGGCCGGCGCGCATGATTTCGTCGCACGACAGCAGTGACGAGGCAATGTTGGATCTGCGGGGGCGGAGTCATGTCAGCACGGCCCTCCGGGAGGGACAAGTCGAACCAAGCGGACGCACGCAGAGTGGATCATCTGACGCTTGACGCGGTAGTTGTCCCAGATGCCCTCGCTGATCGGGTCAAAGGGCTCGCCCGTCTTGAGGTTGAGGCCAACGACGTGGCCCTCGGCCTCCTCGTCCTGGAGTGCGACGATCGCGTCCTGGACGTCCCAGCCGCCGTTGGCAGCGAGCGTCTTGGGCAGGATGAGAAGAGCCTCGGCAAAGGCTGAGACGCCGAGCTTGGCCCGGCCCTTGGCCAGCCGCTTCGTCTCGCCTAGCAGGTGGGCCGCGCACGAGATCTCGAACGCGCCCGCGCCGGGAACGAGCGACTTGTCCTCGATCGCATTCTTGACCGCCCGCAGGCCGTCCCGGATTGCGTCGTTCGACTGGCTCATGCTGTGCGAGTTGGGCCCTGAGGCGGAAGCACGATTCAAGGGGGAGAGAGGAAGGTAATTGTCAGTGGCAGCGGAACAAAACACTTTAAACCGGCAGGCACGCACCCTTAATCAGCAACGTCACCGACATGGGCTCCTTGCACTCCTCGATAAAGGTGAACTTCTCCTCGCCAAGTGTGTGCTCGTAGACGAGACCGGCGTAGCCGAGAACCTCGGGCTTGAGGTCGTCAACCGAGTTCTGCGCAGTGCCGCCGCAGCAGAGCTGGAGGCGCTCCATGTTACGGCGCTTGGCCCGGCGAAGGGCAAAGATGCCGTGCTTGACGAGAACGTCGAGCGACATAGGGTCGATGCCCTTCTGGTTGATCACGACAAACGACCGCGGCTTCTCCTTCGAGTTGACGTCCTGGTCGCAAACGAGGTTCTTGAGCTCGACAATCTTCTTGAGCTTGGCGTCAACAAAACGGCGCTCCGACTCGACCAGCTTTTCCCGTTGCTCGGCCGACGAGTAGAAGAACGACGAGTTGACCTCGCTATCAGGTCCACGACGGCCGGAAGGGTCATGATGGTAAGCGCAAGCAAGGAGAGCGAGCAAAGCTTGTTAAGCAAGGACGCACGTCTTCTCGTACTCGAGCGAGACGTTGAGCGTCAGGATGAAGCAGTTCTCGAGCCGCTTGGCCATGTCCGGGTGCCGGGCGCCATGGTCCATGACGAGGCCGCGGATGAGCGACGTCTCGGTGTCCATCTTGTGCTGCATCTTCATGATCTCGACCATGTGCAAGTCGATCGGGTGCTGGAACGCATCGACACCAACGGCATCGGCGGCCGGTGCCGGCGGCTGAACGGCAAGGACGGCGTCGACGACAAGGCCGGCAACCTTAGTCGCGAGCTTCGAGTGGACCTTGGTCGCAAGTGAGGTGTGAGCGACCGAAACAAGCGTCGCTCGGTCAAGCGTTGGCTTCTGAACCTTGAACGTGTCGAGAAACTGCGGCGACCAAGGCCAGGGCAGGCGTCAGCAGGCTGCTGACAGTAGGAGCCCCGGTGGGTACGCGGCGACGCACCTTCAGCGCCTCCTTGGCCGCAACATCAAAGCCGTCTCCCAGCACGCGCGGGTGAACGCCCTCGGACGTGTAACGCTCAGCCTGCTTGAGGAGCTCGCCCGCCAGCAGGACGACCGAGGTCGTGCCGTCACCAGTCTGCTCGTCCTGAGCAACCGCCGTCCGCGCGATCATGGCCGCCGTCGGGTTCTAATAGAAGCGAAGCGTGAGTCAATGCTATTCATGACTGAAGAAATTTCGATAGACCCACCTGGATCTGCATCTCGGACAGGAGGACCTTGCCATCCTGTGAGAAAGGAAGCAGACACGCGCATCCGAAATCAAAGGGCAGTCAGCGTCGTCGAGCTCACGGCCGGCTACGTCTGAGCTGCCAGGCAGCAAGACAGCTCACCTTGGTCATCTTAATGTTGCCAGAGCCGTCGACGAGCATCTTGATCGTGCCTCGCGGACCTGAATGGGGGGCAGAAGCAGCCCAGTCAGTCCCCTCGCGTCGCTGACCATGCGCGCGACCGTCCCTGCGCTCAGCCAGGTTGACGCACCGAGATTGCTCTTGACAACGTTAGCAAGACCGATGGCTCCGACCGTGTTGACCTACAGAGCGGATACAAGCGCAGGGTCAGAGCTGTACACTTCGCCGCTAAAGATGGATGGAGGCGCACCTGGAGAGCCTGTGCCCGGCGGACGGACTCTGCCCGGGGGTTCACGAGCTCGATGGCCGACATTGAGCTACAGCAGCCGCCGGAAAGACCCATTCAGGCTAAAAAGTCAGAGACACCTCAGACATTCTTCCTACAGCGCACCTCAGAACGTACGAGAAGGCAGAGAAGAGAGGAAGGGAGGGAGGGGGAGGGCGACGGAGTGATTGTTAGGGAGCTGCGAGAAGGAGCCTCGGCCTCGCGTTTTCCAGCCGGCGGAGCCCTCGCCGGCGACGACGACCTCGAACCTCTTCAGACAGCCTCATCACCCCAAATCAGCACCCTACCTAGGCATACTAGTAGATGTACGTGTGTTCATGAGCTCTGACCGTCGACTGGCACCAACTATGCTTGGGATCTGCCTCGAATTCTGCTGACAGGCCAGCTTCTGTCCCCTGCGCGCCCTAGCCCTGTCGCACCTGCGAGCTCTCGATCTCATTCCTATAGCCTCAAGATGGCCTCCGTCGCTACTGCTGCCACATCGAGCACGGTCTCAGCACCCTTCAAGCTCGAAACCAAGCTGACTGTCAAGCCCTCGCCGAGGGTGACGCTTTCATCTGTCACCGCCAACAATGTGTGCGTTCCTTGGGCCTGCGCTGCGACAGGCCGGTCATCTCGCGGCCAGAACCTAACGTCGTCACTTGCCTTCTGAAAGCGGCACTCTGCGCAAGCTGAATGAGGCGACCTTCCCGGTCCATTACTCGGATAAGGTGCGAGCAGCTGGCTGAACATTACGGACTTGGAATCTTGGGGCTGACCCGGCCCACTGACGCCGCGCCAGTACTACGCGGACGTGCTGGATGAGACGATGGAGGACTTCAACAAGCTCGGTTGGTCCTGCGCAGATCGCCGACACGGCAGGCTGAAGTTTGTCTGACAGCTGGCTGCCCTTTGCGCACAGTTTATTATGCGGACGTTCCCGTCGGATCCGTCACGTGCCGTTTCGAGCCAGCGCTGTCTGCCTCGCCGACGACGCCGCTCAAGCTGCACGTCCTCACGCTCAACGTCCTGCCGCCGTACCGGTCGCAAGGCCTCGGCGCGCACCTGCTCGACCACGTCCTGAGCAAGGCGGCCGAGTGGACGCCGCCCGACGTGCCGGCGGGCAAGACGCGCGCCGCTAGCAAGGAGAAGGAGAAGGAGCAGGCCCGGTCCGTCGAGAAGGTCATGGTTTACTGCCAGGTCGGCAACGAAGAAGCAAAGAACTTCTATGTCAAGAAGGCCGGCTTTGTCGAGAAGGAGACGTCAGTCGGCCCAGACCAGGCACACTTTTGAGCATAGGCGCCGGTGCTGACCTCCGCCTTGGCCTGACCCACAGCGTCGAGAACTACTACCACAAGATCGAGCCTCGGGCGGCGATTCTGCTCGAGCGCGAGCCCAAGATGGCTTAATGACATGCTGGCCTGACATCAACTCACTGGCCGACAGCGTCGTGAAAGACATGAGAGCATACCCGGGGACAAGACCCAAAAGAAGAGCTAGGGGAATTACAACACAGACAGTGGGTCGGGGATAGGAGGAGGGGCAAGGATGAAAGATGAGCGCAGGTCTGCTGCAATGCTAGGACGCAAGCCTCCCGACCACGTCTCAGGGCTTGTTGCCACAAAGGCGCCGGTCGGCCGCGTAAATTGGGAGGGCGAGATCACGATTGGGATCCTCGTGAATCGAAGTGGCCGGCGTGGATCTTGCGCTGGACGCCGCGCCGAACTCTCCATTCGACGAGGCCATAACTGTAGACGCGAAGTAAGGTTTGCTGTATTAGTGGCAGATCGAGCGGGCGGAGATGGCGAGGGCGAAAGACGAACAGTAAGAGATCCTAAGAAGAATGACAGAGAGAGGAAGGTGTCAGTCTTCCGACAATCAAATGGTAAGAGCGACCCGCAATCATACGCACGACAATACCCTACGAGAAACACCGAAGGCGTTAGCAGCGGTACCAAAAGCCGGCCGTGGAGACATCGCTGCTCGCGAGAACGCACCTGGCTGAAGATGAACCAGCGCGACAGACCCGAAAGCCACGGAACGGGCCGCTCAATGACAAAGTTGACGACGATTCGCGCGAGACTGACGCTGAAGAGCGCGACGTACTGTGATAGGCAGGCGTGAATCAGGCGGTGTACACCGAACGAGCCGGCAAGAATGAACGACTCACGGCTAGCGGGAAGAGAATCATGAGCAGCGAAGCCTTACGATTCATGTAGCTCGACAGCGACTCCTCGTTCAGGACCACGCCCTCTGAGTTGCGCCGAACTTGGGAGGCCGTCTGACTCCCGTCACCGCTGCCGTCGCCCGGACTGAGTGGCGGAAGCGTAATCGACGTTTCGGCGTCGAGAATGTCCTTAAGCGAAAGCTTACGCGAACCAGCCATGGCTGGCTGTGACCGCTGCCGTTTTGGTGTCGGCCGAAGTGGCGGGGCCGAGAGCGAGTCGACAGTCGAGACGGTGAGAGAGCTGTGGGTCGACGAGGGCGAATTTGGCCGGTCGACCGCGAGCGAGCGCTCAGCAAAGAGCTCATCGGACGAAACATCGAACTCTTTGAAGTCGGATCGCGGCTCGGACATGGGCTTCGACCCCGCCGAGCCGACGCCCGACATGCGAGCTTCGATCTCGTAGCCTGATAGAGGCGTCGTCGGCTGATTGCGTGAGGCGGCCGTCATCTCGCTCGCTCGGCGTGACGGCGGCTCAAAGACGAAGTCGGGAATATTGGCCGGCATCTCGATGTCAATCGCCTCCCACGGCGCCTTGGGGTCAACCGCCGTCGTATCCGACTTGCGCTGCTGCTGATTTTGCTGCTGCTGCCGTTGGCTGTGAGCCTGAACGGCCGCCAGATGGGCCAGGCTGCCCTGCCTGGTCCGGGTGCCCGAATCGCTCGGCTCCGTCTGTGAGCTTCCTTGCCGCGAGCGTTCGAGCCCTACCCGCCTGCCAAGCCGACCGCGGCCCCACCAAGGCGCACTCGACCCATGCGAACGGATCTCGTCCACTCCGGCCGTCGGGAGCTTGTCCGGCCGTCGAAGGAAGTGGATCAGGTGAGCGGTCAGGCCGACGACGACGATAAGAACAATTGATCGCGGAATGAAAGCACTGCGGGCGGGAAGGGCAGTCAGCTGACACGGCCGCCAACCGGCAACATGGCTCAAGGGACGGACAAGAAGTCGCCGAAGAAGCGCGGGCCTTCGGCAGTATTGATGTAGCAGAAACCGCCGCTGAAACCAAAGCCGGCGACATGCCAGGCGACGCCGCTGAAGACGAAAGAGAGCGCCCAAACCGCCGGGAAGAACCAGAGGTACTTCTCCTGGACGAAACGGGTGACCCTCGACAGAGGGTGAAGGAGGATGACGTAGGTGCACGCTGTGAGAAGCATCGCCACAAAGTACTGGCTCCAGAACGAGGCGAGTAGGAGGAAGGCGAGGGCGTCACACGTTGCGCCGTGAGGGCCTTAGGAGTGGCGTTGTTGTAGGTAAGGGTGAGCCTCGCGCCCAGGCATAACGGAGCCAACAGCGGAAGCAGAAGCGCACCTCCCGGCCCGTCTGTGATCACGTAGTAGAGCGGCGAGATGATGCCGACGACGCTGTGACGAGCAATAAGGTCAGCATCGGTCAGTCAAGGAAGCGTAAGCAACACAGCGAAGGGCGAACCCCATGAAGCTGCGGAGTCGCGATGGCGGTCGGAGGGAGTATCAGCCCACTGTCAAAGCTCAACCAGCCGCGCCGGTGACGCAACAGCGAAGGTCACTCACAGGTCGGAGAAGACAAGCATCATCAGCAACCTCGTCCGGACGGTGCTCGTCCGTGTCCGGAACTCCTTGAGGATGAGCCCAGCGAGGATGATTGAGGCTGAGTGGGCCCGGAGAGAGAAGGTTGCAGAAGATGGAGAGAGACAGTTGCACGCGCGTCAGGCCCTTGCATGTCCGACCTCCAGCACCGCGTCTTAGCCAGCTCTCAGCAAGCAGAGGAAAGCACGCACCACCGATGATGGTGAGAAATAAAATCGGGATATCGATGACTGCGCCGACCTGGCCGAGATCTGTTGGACGATATGAGGTGTCAGTCAATGGTCGGCCCCGGCTGTCGGCCGAGTGAAGCAGCCGGCGGACGTCTGCGTGTGACGCACTCTTCGAATTAGGCGGGATGAGCCCCCGGCCTTCAAGCAAGGGCGCCATGGGGCGCAGACCGGCCGGGCGGCGAAGGCAGGACGCTCAGAGAGAAAGGTGGAGAGCTGGGATATATCAAAGAGAAGGTCGGGTGCCCGGCCGGCCAGTCGTCGGAGAGAAGGGCGGGGCTGAGGAAGGGCTCCGGGGCCTGTCGAGCTTGCGCCAAGGGACGGCGGGAGCGGCGCGACTGTCGGGGGAGTGGACGACCGGCTGAGGAGCCTATGCTGAAGAGCGATGCGACAAGCGACGGTGGGGAAGGCTGGCTTTGGGAGAGAATGAGAGTTGGCTCGGCGCTGCAGGCACCAGCGACGAGTCCCTTGTCGCTGAGCCCCGCCGCCCCGCGCCGCGCCCGACGCCGAAGGCTGCTTCTTTTGGCGGGCGTTGTCTCGCTCGCTCAACGCGGCCCTTGCAGGAGGGCCCAGGCCAAACAGCCCGCCGCCGCCTCTCTTTGCGATCGCCTGCCAGCCGGCCGAAGGCCGCATCACACCACGCACCCGAGGCGCAATTTCCACGTTGGGCCGCGGGTGGCCGGCAGCTCGATCTTGCTCGCTCATTGGAGTCTCCTCGCCCACCTCGCTCGCGCAACAGACCAAATCGCGTCAACAACGCGAAGGGAAATAGAAAACTCTTCATGCTACAGCGAGAGTACAGTTTGAAGTTAAACTAGAGAGATGTATGGAGGGAGAGAGAAGGGAAGCAGGCGGAAGCCCGAAGCTCCGCCGTGGGCCCGATGGCCGGACTCGCCGGCGGCGTCAGAGCGCACGCGGGCGCACGAGAGACGCCGGCGACTGATCAGCTTAAGCGACTGCCAAAGAAATGATGCAAAGTGCAACGTCAGCGCGATCACTCAACAACGCCCGACGCAAGCGGACTCGTCTGAAAAGCAGCACTCACAGCCGAATCCGACGGCACCCTCTGTGATGGCGAGCATGAGCTTGTCACGCAGAGTCTCGTAGGAAGCTGCGAAGCGGTAGCAGGGGCAAGGTTGGCATCAGCTCTGGGGTCATTTAATTGTGAGGCCAGCGACTTGGATCGGCACGCACTGTACGAGCCGAGGTCGAGCTGGTTAAAGCAGGTGTCTATGGAGAAGAAGGGCGCCGTTCGACTATCAGCGAGCCGACAACGGGCGATCACGAGGCCGTAGCTACGCACGAGAGGTGGCGATCCGGTCAGGGTCGCCGTGAGCGCGGTGAACCTGAACGGGCTGGATGCCGTTCGACCCAACGAGCTGCGAGAAGCCGCCTAGCGGGACCCGAGCGCTGCCGGTGGTGAACTGGAGGAACTGGGCACGCTCGGCCTGGGAGAAGGATCGAAGTGCACGCCAGAGCCAAACGATCTCTGGGTCGCTGTTGCGCCAGCCGTGCAGCTGGACCGAATTTTTGAGCTGCGGATGACGGCAAGCAAGGAAGGTCAGGAAAGGACTTCCACAGTGGCAAGCGGGAAAACAGCAGAAACGCACTTCGTCGATGTCGATGGTCGGTAGACCCGAGATGAGAAGCTCGAGTTCGCTCGCGTCATAGATCTGAAGCAGGCTTTGGGGGATGATGCTGAGGGGGGCAGAATATGGTAGCATCAGGTCAGCTGCTGCGATCGACCGCAGGGCATTGACAGGCAACCGCACGAGGTAAAGCCGTCGATGAAGGCCTTGCTCTGGTCGGCGATCGAGTCGGCGAGCCGGAAGTTGACAATCTTCTGGATGTAGTCCATTTTGTTATCGTCCGTGACGGCGACGTTGCGGCCGTCGGGGATAAGGTCGTGGACCTGCTGAACGCCAAACGCGTCGGTCTCGACCGAGAACGAGAGCTCTAGGATGTCCTCGATTGAATTCTCGGCCATCCATTTGAGCGATGTGTGATATGACGGGTCAACCGTTTCTAGGTCCTGGAGGCCCATGTTCTTGACGCCAAGCAGCTGGCGGTAGACCGACCGGATGAAGTGGGCATCAAGCAGGCGGCCGTCCTGAACCGCCTTGGCGAGCACGACCCCGACAAACTTAAAGAAGGCAAGGTGGTCCGGATTGATCGAACTCAGCCGATTGAACTGGTATGTCAGCGCGCCACTCGACGCGGGCTCAAACAAGGCAAAGTCCGGGTTAAAGATTGACTTGGCGAGCACACTACAAAAGGAGCACACCGAAAGTGCGAGGCGGTCAGTTGATCAAACATGCCAACCACGAAGAGGTGAGACTGAACGCACGAGAACCATTCGCGTGAGACTCCACCTGCATCGACACCCTCCTCATTGAAGAAGCGAATGTTGAGCTTGCCATACTTGATCTGCTCGGGCGTCCACCGTTGAAAGCGGCTGAAGGAATCCTCAAAGACGTGCTCGCGCCGGACGTTGACCTGGAGCGGAGCGGGAGCCTCGCGGTTTGGCCGCCGACGGAGCTGCTGCGTGAAATAGTTGCGTTTGTTATCGAACTCCAGAATCTTGGGATTCTGGACGAGGAGCGCGAACGAGCCGCTCATGAGCGACGGGTTGTTGCGGACCAGGACGTTGAGGATCTTGCGGTGCGCGTCAGTAAAGCGCAGGAAGAGGTCCTCGGTCGAGTCAAGCATGGCCGCAGGTGACCGGGGTGACATCGAGCCGCGGGCGACGCTAGAGTCGGCCTTGGTGCCGACGTACTTGCAGACGACCATGAGCGACTCGATAATCGGCAAGAGGACGGTCGCGACATCGTTGAGGCCAGCCGAGTCAACGATGGCAAGGCACTCGCCCAGCCGCTGCCAGAGCGGACCAAAGTCGAAGCTCTCGTAGACGGCGTTGACCTGCTGCTCCTTAGTCTGGGTTGCATCTGCCGCAACAGCGCCGCCGGTCGAAACTGTCGCACCAGCCGATGACGGGATTGAAGCTGGAACGACCGCTGTGGGCGCGGCGGGTACAGCCGGAGCTGTGCAATGATGTTATTGAAGGAGCGGCGCGGTCAGCAACGGGGAACACGGCAGTGCCTGCGATGAAAGCAACGTACTCGGTGGAACGGACGGGCTCGAGGAGCCAGACGCGCCGACGGGCTTTATTGTGTACATGTGCTCGAGCGTCTTCAGCACCCGAAGCAGCTTGGCCTGCGTCGACGAGGCCGGCGTGAACTTGGCGATTGTGGCCGCCCGCGCGTGCTCGTCATCGTTCTGCAGGGCTTGCGAAAGCTCTTCGAGGTCGGCCTGGAGAGTGGTGCCAAAGTCCTGAGCCTGCGACCGGATCTCGGCGGTGATGACCTCCTTGGCGTCCGGGATGTGCGACAGGTGATTGATGAGGGTCAGAGCTGCCTTGAAGGTCGTGCTCGAGACGTCACCGATCGTGAGGATGTTGACAACCAGCCGAAGGACGTTGTTGGGCACTTGCGGCGGGTGTGACAAAACAGGCGTGGTCCCTGAGTCGGCAGCAGGCTTCGGAGCTGTTGCACTACCGGCGTCGGTTACTGCCCCGGTCTGAGTGACAGCTGCGGCCGAGGCTGCATTCGCCGGGGTTGCCGGACTAGGCACGAGTGCGGCCGTCGCCGAGGAGGCTGCCGAGCTGATGGAGGCCATGACGGTCGCCAGAAGACTCTCCTTAGCAGGCTCCGATGCGACCGGCGTCGGGAGAGCGGTCAACGGTCGCGTAACCGAGACTAGAAGCGAAGTGAGCGATTCCATCATGCCAGTGTTCTTGAGTAGGGCCGGGCGGTCAAGCAGACCGAGCAGGATGACGAGCGGGTACTTCGTCTGCGGGATCTGGCGTTCTTTGCCCTTGGCCTTACGGTTGACAGGCCGCTTGAGGCCGACGAGTACGTCGTGCTCCGTCAGGAAGAAGAGCGGCGCCTGCTCATTTGAAGTGACGATTTGGTAAAGTGCGTCGAAGCATCGTTGCGCGATGAATGTAGGCACGCTCTCAGCCGACAGGTGTGAAAAGAGGCTGGCCGGCCCAGGCGTCTCAGACAATCCCTTTTTCTTCGGCGTCGCTTTGGGCGTCGCATTTGCTTTACCGGCGCGGATTGACATCTGGGCAAAGCTCTTGTCGACGGCGGAGAGGTCACCGGTGCCATCTTGGACGACCGTGAGCAGCATGTTGAGGAGCTCGAAGCGCGTCTTGGAGTTCTCGCACAGGTTGACGAGCACGCGCGGGACCGTTGACCGACGTGAGACCTCGGGGAAGAAGAGCAGCCGGACGAGTGACGCGATGCCCGACTTCTCGAGAAGCTGAATTGCATCCCGCGGCGGTGGCTTCTTGGGCGCCGGCGCGGCGGTGCCTCCCGCAGCTGATGCCTCGCCTTGCTGACCGGAACCGCCGCCGACGGTCGCCGGGTCAAAGCGCCGGCGAGCAGTTTGCACTGTCGAGCGGTCTTGTACGCCCTGCATGATGTCGCCCGGGAGGGACTGAAGGAAGTCCTCCTCCTGTTCCATGAGCACTTGGTTGCGCAGCTCCGGGTCGAGGCTCTGGAGGAAGCTTGCCGGATCGAGCTCAGCAGCCTGAGGCGCGAGAGCGCCAGCTGCCTCAGCTGCCTCACGCTCGGCACGGGCAGCAGCCTCCCGGTCGCGACGGGATTGCTCGACCGCCTCCTGCTGAAGGACCTCGGCCCGGATGTCGGGTGGAAGGGCGTCGAGGAACTCGCTGTTGATCTCAGTGGGCGCATTTGCTGCTGAGGGCGCCGGGCGGCGCTCTCGGAAATGTTGGTTGAGCACCTCCTCGCGCATGTCGTCCGGCAGGGCCTCGAGGAAAGTGATGTCGATGCCGGTGTCGGTGATGTCAACCTCTTCGCCGTGAATGGTGATGGTGATGCGCTCGCCTCCGCCATTCATCGAGCCCTCGCCATCATGGTCGTCGTCCTCGCTGTCTTCATCGTCGTCGTTGTCGTCATCTTCGATGTCGACATCGATATGCTCGTCATCGAGACTGCCGCTCGAGTTACCAATCTCGACTGCGTCAGGCAAAAATTTCAGGGTCAGCAGATGCACAAACAGCCGGCTGTCGGTAACGGCCAGACATACCCTCAAGGCCGATGTCAGCGCCGAGGCTAACAGTAGCCGGCGCGAGCTCGGTAGTATCGCCAGACGGCTCTGCGACAGCTGTAGACCACATACAAAAGTCATTAGTGAGGGACGAGATTCAGGTAGCAGTTCCCATTGCGCGTACCCTCGTCGACCGGATCCGCCATCGAGACGTCCGCCGAGGCTGAATCAGCGGCTGTCGCTGAATTTGTTGCAACAGAATCCGTAGAGGCCCTGAGCTGGGCGTCTACTCGATCGGCTGGGGCAGCAGCAGCCGTGTCGATGGCAGTAGCAGCCTCGACCGCCCTTTGAGTACTACTGATAGTCGTAAGGGACTCGGCCATCGCTTGCGCAGCTTTCTGAGCGGTTTCCTCCGCCTGCTTCCGCAAGCGCTCCTCTTCAGCCGTCTCGGCCTCTTTAGCCTTGCGAGCGGCCTCGCGCGCGGCGGGCAGAAGGGTGTTGACAACGTGGACGGTCAGGTCGGTGATTCGCTGGGCCGAGAATCGGCCCTGAGTGATGCGCTCTTCGTCGAGCCAGCGCTGCATCGTCGGCAGCGGCACAAACTCGCTCTTTGACGAGGATGACATGTCGCGGTGAGGGTTGCTCCCAGGCCGGCCCTCGAGCAGAGACGAGAGATCGCCATGACGGCCGACGACGCCGTCGCGGTTGATGCTGAAACCGCCGACGATTGGGCCTGGCCCACCGCCAGCCGCCGCCGAGGCGAGGCCGATGCGAATAGTCTCGCCGCCGTGGCCGCCTTGCTGACTGCGGGCAACGAGCTGCTCGAGAAGACGGATCGCAGCGCCGTTGTCGCCGATGAGATTGTCGATCGTCGAAATGATCTCGGGCACGCCGCCTGCGCCGCCAGCAGAGAGCTGCGCCATGTTGAGGCCGGTAGCGCTGGCCATCGGCAGCCCGCCTCGGACTCGCGGAGCGGGCATCGGCCGGGCCAACTCAAAGCCTTCGCCGGCACCGGGCAGCGGAAGGTCGAGTGCAGCCCCTCCGGAGGGGAAGGCAGGGATGCCGGTTGCGCCGGCTGCGTACGAAGGATGGAAGACGGTTAGCGTGTCCGCCACGAAGGATGGTGCGGGGCTTGACAGGATCAACTCACGCATTCGAGCTACGCGTCTAATCGAGTCGCCTTGGTCGCCAGCGGCGGGCGCGGCCGTCTGCTGCCAGCCCCAGTTGGTGAGCCGGCTGCTGCCGCCATTGTCTGTGGGCATTGGCATGTCGTAGCCAGCCTCCACGAGTTCCGAAAGGCTGCGTGTATGATCCGAGCGGCGTCAGCGAGACTCGCGGAGTCGCTATAACAGACGACAAAGGGAAACTAACGCAATGTCGTCCTCATCCTCAGGGTCGTACTCCTCGCCGTCGTCATCGAGGAGGGGCATGTCTAAGGGAGCAGGAGGTTGATTTAGTAAGCCTAAATCTCCGAACTACTTATCAAGGACTGGTGACGGACCATCTTCGCCCATCTCGTCCATCTCGTCCATGTCCATGCCGTGCATGCCGTCCATGTCGTCTCCGTCGGGCTGCGAGGCCGTCGATCAGTTCAGTCAAGAAGAGCACAGACGCAAGAAGCAAGAGCTAGTCGACTTACGTCGTACATCATCTCCTCCTCATCACCAACGGACTCGCCGACGCCGGCCTCGATGCCCTCTTCGTCCTCCTCGCCGTCTTCGTCCCACTCGTCTTCGTCAGCAATCAGGTCATCCTCCATGCCGCTCTCGTCCTCGTCGTCGTCCGAACCGGTGTCGGTACCCGAGTCGGTCGGGCCCTCGGTCATACCGTCAAGCTCGTCCATCTCGTCGAAGTCCTCCTCTTCGCCGGCTTCGGAATCCTCGTCGTACATGTCCTCCATCTCGCCGCCGTACCTGCAGAGTAACGGCCAAAGCGCAACAAAGATGTCAGCTCTGGGTGGCCTCCTTCAGCAAGGCGACTATGACTTACATGCCGAGGGCAGAATTGCGATAGAGGTCAGGCGTATCTTCTTCAGCCTGGACTGAGACGTCGCCGTCGCTGTCGTCGTCCTCGTCCATCATGGCGGACGACGTCGAAGAGGCATCGTGCACGTCGGCGTGCTCATGCGCGGCATCCTTCTTTTTGTCAGATGCGCGACCCATTTTGATTGAAATCTTCGTCCTATGGACCACGGAAAAATAAGTCAGCCAAAGCTTAACACGCTTGAATGACGCCTGGACGAAAGACGAACAAGTGCTCAAGCGGCTTGAGGATATCGAGAACGACCAGCTTGACGTCCGGGTAATTGAGGTCGACCTCGGCCAGAGCGTTGGTAAGGGCGACGGCAAAGTTCTTCTCGAGCATCACTTTGGCGATGTGGAGCGAACCATCCTCCTGGCCCTTGGGCTGAACGCTTGGCCGAGCCGTCAGCAGCCGGTAGCAAAGGTCACTGAGCGAATGCAGCCGACCGTAGCGGACATCGACATGCTCGGATGTTGTTGTCGCGTCCTTGATGGCCTTCGATAGAGCGTCGAGGACGACCTTGCGGACGGCGACGAGATCAACCGGCGTGTCCTTGAGCTCAGTGCCGAGGCCAACATCGGAGCAGAGCGCGACGAGGACTGTCATCGCGCAGTTGGCGAGGTCCATTGCCTTCTTGAGCGACGGCTTTGTGGGCGGCACCTGGTCAGCGAGGCCGGTGCAACAGACGAGCTCAAGCAGCATGAAGTTGAGTATCGCTGTCCGCGGCCGAGCAACCGCAAAGAGGCTCTCCTTGCTACCGCGCTTTTTACCCATCGTGAGGAAGCTAGGAAGAGGGGGGAGGGGTGCATGGTTTTTGAACGTTAGGCCAGGTCTTCAGTCGAGAAATTTCGAAAGCAGGACGCACGCAGCCTTGCACGACATGTAGGAGCCCAGTAACTCCGTCAGATTCTGCATGAGGAGGCACGCATAAACGTAGTCGGACGAGTCCTGCGATTTGGAACTTGACGCGGGCGGCGCCGGATCGGCAGCAGCAGGAGCGGCAACATCGGCTGGCTGCGCAGGGGCGAAAGCTGCAGTCGAGCTTGGAGGTGTGGCCGGGGCTGCAGCGGTCAAAGCGACGTCGCTGATCGTTGTGGCCACAGTAGGCGCAGGCTCAGGATGAAGCGCCGCGTAAGTTGCCTGCTTGCCGACGGCCATCAACTCGGACAGCAAATGGTGGACGACCGACTCGATGACCTCGAAGTCGGGTTGCTGGGCGCCGTCGCCATCTACATGCATGAGGGTATCGACAGGTGCGCCAGCCGGAGCACTCGCCTTGTTATCATCGACCGGAGCCGGGGCCGACGCCTCAATGGAAGCCGGGACAGCGGCCGCGGCAACCTCAGTCTCAGTGGGAGCGGCCGACTTGAGCGTGATGTGGTAAACGCCAGTGTTGTACGTCTCCAAGATGACGCACTCCTCAGCAATCACCTCGCGGAAGATGCGCGGGTCGCGAAGCGCGCACGGCCGGTTGTTCTTGATGAAGTGGTTGACATCGACAACCTTGGTCCGGGGGCTAGTAAACCATTGCCGGACATCGCGCCGCATGATCTCGCGGAGAGTCTCAGGACTCTCGACGATGTGGCGGAGGATGATGGCTATGAAGGCTTGGCAGCCCGAGTGAGCTTGCTCGGCCGTCTTGTAGTGGCTGAGCATGAGGCCGACGCCGCCGCGCCGGGCAAAGTCGAGTGCAAGCGGATAGTCGCGCGTGAGAATGACGAGCAGTCGGAGGGCCGAGGCAAACTCTTCGCGGGCGAGCTCGGTTATCGGCAGAAGTGCGAGGCACTGCTCGAAAAGCGCGGTCCGCGCGTCGGTGAAGGCCGGGCCCTGGAAGAGCTCGACCGATGCCGAGGTGCCAGTTGCTGCATCGGCGGGCAGGTACTCGACCTTGTTGACGTTCTCCGTGAGAATGAGGAGTGCTTCGGCAACGTGAAGCTGGCTCGGCAGCCAGATTGGGCGGCTAGACTCAACGTCGGCCTTAGCTGGCACGAGCTTGAGGACGAGATCCATGACTTGAGCAGCAAGGTCCTTTTCAGCGACAAGCGACGGTGGGCCGTCGTGGAGGATGAGAGACAGCAGTCGCAGCCGGACGTTGACCTGCGAGACCTTGTCGGCGAAGGCGTCAGGGATTAGAGCGGCTGTCTCCTTGACGATGGACTCGATCGCGCTGGTCGAGTTGACGAACGCCGGCTTGATGTCGTAAACAAGCGACTCATAACGGTCGGCGAGCTCGAGGGCCCGCTTGCAGAGGTCGTCCTTCAGCGCCGATCGGGCCTCGTCGAGTTGTGGGCGGCGATCCTCCCAGCACGCCTCGCGCTCCTTCTCGCGCGCACTCTCCTCTTCCTTCTCCTTGGCCTTGGCCGCGAGGGCTTCAGGCGAGTCGTCAACCATGTCGACGTCTGCGCCGGGTAGGGCGGTGTTCGCGGCCGCAGATTGGACAGTAGGCGTCGCAGTAGCAACACCGGGGGTGGCAGCCACACTGGCTTCGGCCTCTGGCGCGGCAGATGCGGCAGGTGCCGCAGCAGCAGCAGCCGGCGGCGGTGGGGCAGGAAAGGCGCCTGGATGGGTGAGGAGGAACTCGGCCGCGAAGCTAGTGTTGTTGTGGCAGCGACGGAGGGCCTCGGTAGCGGCATGGGCGCTGAACCCCATGTCGACCAGCTGCTGGATCCGCTCAGGCGGTGGCGGCGGGCGCGGGATGGGAATGCCGGGCGCCGCTTGCGATGTCGAAACGTGAACGGGCGCGGCCGCCTGCACGGGCTTGATCTCGGGCTCACTGTCCATGATCGAGAGGATCGTGTGGATGACCGAGCGAGCAACGGCAACGGGCGCATTCAGCAGCCAGCTCGATTGCCAGATGCTCCGCACAAACGGCAGGATCGCGAACCGGAGCCGGACGAGGAATTGGTGCGGGTCGAAGTAGTCCTCGGACGACGTCGGCTTATCGCGTGACGTCAACTGCGCGGTCTGGGGCGAGTCAAAGATAACCCGCGTCGAAACGAGCGATTGGAGGACACCGAGAGCGACCTTTAAGCCGCTGAAGACGTGGACCTGCTCGAGCTTAGTCGTCGAAGCCGCCGGATCGAGCTCGTCGAAGGCGGCACTGAAGCCGGACGCAGTCCGGACAATTGCGTCGACGCCACCCCGGTGAGCGAATGCAGTCAGCAGCATCATCTGAAGCGAGCTTTGGGCCATTGGACGCTCTGTAGCAAGGGTCAGAGCAGGTCAGCCGACACACCCTTTCGTGAAAGGGGGGTTGTCAGAGTGTCGCACCGTCAAAGAGCAGGACCGAAGTGAAGCCAATGATGAGCGTGCCGTAGGCGTGCTTGGAAACAGGGTCGAGCGCCGGCTCCGCTGCATCAACAAAAAGGGGGTCAGCGAGAGTTTCTCGAGACAGGCAACGGCAAAGGTGACGACGCACGCGTCTGCGCCCAGTCAAAGTGATTAAGCATCATGCTCGCGAGCGTATCGGCCGTCTTGTGAGCCTGCTTGCGGTGGGCGGGGTCGTTGCCGCGCTTAAACATGAGGAACTTAAGTACAGCTGCGAATCAGTCGGCGTAAGCCAGTGTCGAATCAGCGGAAGTCCAACATAGCAGGGGCCCGGCAAGCCTTACCTTGGAAGAAAGGCGTGAGCGAGGCTGGTAATTGGCTGATGAGATACTTGAAGGCCTTGCCGTTCCGCGTTTTCATTGGCTCTGCGGGCGGGCCGCTGGTCGTTGCGTCAAGCGGCTTGGTGACCGCATCGCCAATCTGTGCTGGGCTGTCCTTCTTCTCTTCTCCGGCAACGACGAGGCCGGCGTTGATGTCTTCGAGGACGTCCTCCGGTACGCCGGCGACCGTCTGCGTCTGCCCGCGGGCGATCTCGGGCCCGCCGCCCTTAGTACCGCCATGGATCGAAACGACGGCGTCCGGGATGGCCGACTTGATCAGGATGTTCTCCCAGACGCAGGCCTGGTGAAGCCGGCCGAGATCAAGCAGCACCTGCGTCTCCTCGGGCGTATTGAGTATCTGCAAGAAGCCGGTCGCAACCTTTGAGTGACTAAAGCCAACGCCGCGGTACATGTCGGCAAGAAGCGCAACCCGGCCATGCAGGCAAATGAGTCGGCGGAACGTGACGTTGGCAGCCTCCAGCTCGGGTCCGGCCTCAAGGTCGGTCAGAGGTGCGAGCTTGGAGGTAGGCTGCATCGAGTCCCAAAGGTCGCGTGTTTCATCGAGCGATTGTCGAACGGGCTTGAGCAGCGCCGTCAGGACGGCATTCGGATTGACGTCGCTGACGGCGCGGAAGAGCGCGAAGAGCGAGTCGGCCGCCGCGCTGCCGGCAAAGTCATAGGGCACGCAAGGCAGTGCGTAAAGATCGAGGAGACGTTCGAGTCCGTCAGATTTGATAAACTCTTTGCAGTGCGTGTGATTGTGGAAGAGGCCCTCCAAGAATCGCGCGGTGACGCCGATGAAGAGGACGACCCGGTTGTCGCTGTAGCCCTCGCCGTCGACCTTGGCCGAAGCGCTTGCTGAGGCGTCAGAGGTGGCAGCCGGTGCCACCGAGGTCGATTCGGTGGCGGACGACTCGGCGCCGACGGTCGTGGCGGCAACGTCCATCGGCGTCGCCTGTTCGTTGGACGACGCAGCGATCGCCGAACGAGCTACGGGCAGGATGTGATAGACCGTCTCATCATCCGAGCACTCGACTTGTCCGAGCTCCTTGATCTGGGCGAGCACACCGAGCACGGCCTTGAGGACAGGATCCTTAAGACTTGGCTGATGGCGGATAAGCTCGTCGACATAGGCGCCAAGCTGGGTTGCGTGCTCCTTCTCCTCGAGCACCTTGCGATGCCGATCCGAGACGAGGACGCTAACCATCTTGGGCACAATCGTTCCCTGTCGGGCTGCGAGCTGGTCCAGACCGGCCTGATTGAGGCAGAGAGCGCCAATGACGTTTGGTACGGCGTAGAGAACCTCGATCGAGGCCTCGATGTCGTCGTCAACAGCATCGTAGAAAGCCTCAGGCAGGCCCTTCTCCTGCAGGACGGTCAGCGAGGTTGGCTCGTTGTGGACGAATGTCGCCATCACACTCAAGGCTAATAGGGGGTAGGCGGGTAAAAGCAAGTTTCAATGAGCCCATCCACAGTGGATCCGAGCAATCGATAGAGTCGAAACGCACAGGTCGCAAAGAGGACGGGACCGAATGTCCGGCGATGGACGATGATCTGCTTGACGGTCGCAGGCAGACTCGAATCGATTAGGTTGCGAAGGCCGTCGGCCGTACCGGAACTCTGCATCATCCGGCTGATGGATCGCAGGAGCGACTTCAACGCCGTGTACTTCTTGAACGGCAGTCGGCCGAAGGCACTGTCGCGGTCGACAACTGCCGTGGCATCAGTGCTCTCGGCCGGAGCCGAGTGGTTCGCAATGCAGTCTTCAGTCGTCGTCTGGATCTTGCGCGTGAGTGCTTCGAGCCCGCCAGCGTTGCAAAAGAGGTTGAAGCCGTTGGAGTTGGAGTAGACGACGTGGTCGATCAGGTTAATCGCCTTGACGACGAATGGCAGGCGCGAGGGCAGCTCAATTTGAAGTATCTGAACGAGCAGCGGGACGATGCCCGAGCCAACGATCATGTTCGAGTAGGCTGGCGAGTTGATAAGGTAGGTGATGATCGAGGCGAGGCCGTCGACACAGTCAGCCGGCGGGTCGGCCGAGTCCTCGGCAAGCTTAACCGTCATGTTGCGGAAAAGGCTCATCAGCACGCCGTGATTGGCGCTTGCATTTACGGCGCTAATGACCTCGGCAATGCGCGAGCGGTAGCGCGAGAGGGCGTCGAGCGCAAAGATGGCGGCCGCCTGTATGTCATAGGTGACGCCAACGTCGATGTGCACAAGCTGGGCGATATGTTGAACGATGTCGGGCTCGTAGAGAAATAGATCGGTCTGGGCGACTGACTCCGGCACGAGGTGGCAGTACGTCGCAACAGCGAGGCACCGGACCCAGACGAGCGCTCTCCGTGTCGGCCGGTCGCGCAGGCCCTTGGCAATCCGGATGAGATTAAGTAACTCGAAACGCTCCTTCTCGGGTACATCGTACGTCTCAACAACGTCGGTCAGGACGGCCATCGCGGACTTGCCCTCAAAGGAGCCTTGGTTGACGTTGCCGAGGACAACAGTGGTCAGGCCTTCGACCGTCGTTGACGACGGACCAGAGGCATTCGCGCCAAGGGGCGAATTGCTAGTCGCGGTCGGCGTTTTGAACGGCGGCAGGCCCTGAAGGCTTGCAACCGACTTGGGCTTGGGCCGGACGGGCGTCGCGAACGTGCCTTCGGCATTGGAGCTGCTCGCAACGGGAGCGGAGACGCCACCGAAGGTCGCCGGCGGCTGGAAGCTGCTCAATGTCGACTGATGGGTAGTCGCTGAGCTTCCTGCGGGCGTTGGCGTCTGCGCTACAGCGTTGGCGCCGGAAGGGCCCTGAGTGGGAGTGTCAGGCGTCGCCTGAGTTGCCGTGTCAGAGACGGTGGCACTTGACTCAGGCCGCTCGGCAGACACGGGCGGTGGTCGACGGTAGAACTGAAAGACAACCTCGCCTAGCTCTACCGGCGGCTCATCATCCTCACCCTCGGCTGGCGGCGTATTGCTCGCGAGCCGGGCAAGGTCAAAGCCAGCCTCTCGAGCCGGGCCCCAACCATGCGCAAGCGAGAGCAGCCGCTTGACGATAAGCGAGTTGGGAGCGAGATCAGGCGAGTGGGCCGTCGTTTGATACTGTTGGGCTGGCCGCAGCAAGAGTCGAAGCGTCGCGACCAGGACGTCGACGTCCTGGGTCGACAGGAGGTCGGCGAGGTGCTGCCGAACCGGAAACAAGGGCTGGTCAACAAAGTGATCCTGTGGCAGCCGGGAGGAAGAGAAAGGCTCACGTCGTAGCTGGCGAAGACCTTGCGGCTTGTGCAACGCTCGAGCAGGAGCTTCTCGAAACGAAGGATCTCAAGCACGGTCGTCCGCGTTCGCGGCGAGAACTCCTTGACCTGAAGGTGCTTGAGCCTGTACTCAGCGACGACCTGCTCGAGCACGCCATCGAATCGATTGAGGACCTTGGTCCATGAGTGAAGGTCGCCCCGGGGCCAAGGCCAGTCGGGAACCGTCTGCAGGACAGTTGGAATGTCATCGTCGCTGCACGCGAGGATGCGCTCGATGAGAGCTGAGACCTCCGAAAGCTGCACAGCAGGACAGGAATCGCAAGATTCAAGTCAGCAAAATCCGCTCGCAAGCATTCCTAACTAGGCACAAGGGGCAGCAAGTGCCAGCGGGTTCCGGCATGACGAGGGAGATGAGCGGCAAGCTCGCAGCGGCGGCGCTGGAGATCGCCACCAGCTCCTCCTCCCCCCCCCCCCCCCCCCCCCCGCCCCCCCAAAAAAAGAACAAACCGCGGGGCAACCTTTTTCCCCCTTTTTTTTGTTTTTACCCCACCCGGCCCGGAGTAAA